>LBNU01002449.1:56931-90761 GCA_014162995.1 Artemisia annua
GACAATTTTGCTGCTCAAATGGTGGCTCTTGGAGAACAAAAGAAGAAAGCTGCTGCAGAGAAAAGGAAAGCAATTGCAGCTCAAAAACAAAAGGAAAGGAGGAATAGGCCATAGACTGCTGCTGAAGAAAGAAGAGACATGAGGGAAGTATTGTATATGCAGAGTACATCAATCTATCAGTCTGGTCTGACAAGGAAGCAGGTTAGGAATTTATCTAATTCTGAGTTGCTGAGGCTATATAATGTGGTCATGAGAAATGTTAAAACTGTTAAAAGAACTGCTGATGTGATCGATACTCCTTCTGCTAAGAAATCCAAAACTACTGAGGATGTAGTTTCTACTGAAGGTGTAGTTTCCACTGAACCTCCCACATCTGCTGAAGTACAAGACAACTCTTCCATTTCTTCTGATGCAGTATCTGCTGATCAACCAACAGAAACACCAGTTTCTACTGATGATCAATTGGTGATTGTTTCTTCTAAGGTTTCTTCTGCTGCATTTTCTACTGATGAACCTAGTTCCATAAAGACAAGCTCTGTTGCTGGGTCATCCAATATATCTGCTTCTAAGAGATCTTTTCTTCTCCATTATAGAGCTATGTTATCCAAGAAGGCAGAACATGAGGCTGCTCAAGCCAAACAGGCTAGAGAAACTATGGATAAGTTGTATCATGAAGGTATCAAAGTTTCTTCTGATGCTACACCTTCTGGTGCTGCTGACCATGATTCTGCTGTAACTGCTTTAGTGGGTCATTCTATGGGAATTTATGTCCCTGGTAGGAGAAAGAAAAGAATGACTCATACAAAACATGTTCACTTGAGGAGATCTATGAGGCTTTCAAAGAAGAAAACTGCCAAGACTAGAAGAGCATCCAGATATGTGAATCTTCAAGCTGATAATTCTACTTTCATCAAACAAGGTTCCACTGTCACATTTCCAGAAGTGTCTTATAGTGTATTGACAAACTGGAAGGTCACTAATGCTCAGTTAAACACAATTTCAAGAATGGATGGTTCTTCCATGGAGTTTATTTTCTTGAAAGACATTCTTCACTTGGTGGATAGAACAGATTTACAAAATCTGTATTCCTTTGTGTCCTATTACTATTCCAGACAGAAGCCACAAGGTTCAGGGTTATATCTCTTGGGAGATTTACAGGTGCTATATGATTCTCATACTTCCAAAGGTTCAGCCTTTTCTATTTGGGAGCAATCTGAGCAATGGAAGGTTGCTACCTGGAGGTTCTATCTTATCCTAGTGTTCATGTGGGTAGAGACAAAGTGTGGGATGACATTATGCATTGTTCTCGACAGCAGTATCCTATGTCTTCAAAACTGCTGAAGAGATTATTGAGGAAGAAGTTGGAGATTCCTCCTAATCCAGTTGCTAATGATCTCACACATGCAGAGCAGTTGATAGGATTGATCAAGTCTCAGCTTCTTCAACAACAGGCTTCTACTTGATCTGGTATTCTTATTGTATTTTTGTTTATCTTTTTTCTTAGTTAAAATTAAAAAAAAAAAAAAAAAAAAAAAAAAAAAAGAAAAAAAAATTGTACTGACTATTTGCAGGTTTGTTGTATGGGTAACTCTGTTGATGGTAATCAACCACCATGATGATGATACATTCCATCAAAGAGTTGGCTAGTCCAAAGGGTACAGCTTTGGTAAAGACTAATCAAATCTGTTAATGGCTGTAATGGTTTGCCAAAAACCATAGGGTATTCAAGCTCACCCATGCTTCATTGCTGAGAGTTGAAATGATCATCAATGTATCAGGGATCTTATTCTTTGAAAATCCTAAACATTGACTAGCCCATAAGTATATGGCTTGTGGTAAAGCTGTGGAATTCCATATTGGTTTTCAATTCACCAAGGATACTTCCTTTAAGAATTGGCTAGTCCTGAGCAAACGGCTACAGGTAAAGACAACTCAAATCCGTTTATAGTTGATGATTTACTAAAAATCATATGGTTATCAGTGTACCATAGTTTTCGAACTTATAAACATTTGGCTACTCCAGTAGTGATGGCTATTGGTAAAGAGACATCAAAATCCATTATTTTCAGTGATTCACCTCTCACAGGAGTTAACATACCTGGATGTGATGAGAATAGTATGAAACTTATTTGTTTTGATGTATCTTCTGTCATATGTTGCTGCAAAGATCTGGTGGTTCATGTTTATCATCATAGAGATGTCAAGTTTTTGGTTATTTGCTGCTGATGTCGATGTCAATCCTCTGAGCTTATGATCTATCAAGAAATCTTGAACTTAACCCAGGTCAAATTCAAGATTAGGGGAGGATTGTTGGGAATTCTGCTAAGTACAGAATCTACTGATGGTTACTGCTGAAGAAGGAATCTGCTGAAGACCAGTTCCTGCTGAAGAATAGTTACTTCTGAAGATAAAGATCAGCAGATTTAGTTTCTGCGGATAGTGTTTAGCCGCATATTATGTAATGTAGTTAGGATACGCATGAGATATTATAGTAAGATAATGGATATTATTTAGAAGATACGTTTCTTGAGGAAACGGATTAGGGTTAGGGTTCTCTTGTCTATAAAAGGAACACAAGTTTATGTTCAATGTATGTTTTTAGAAAACACAAGTTTTATAATATAAAGATCCATAGAGGATCAACTGTTCTTAGTATTTACTGTTCATAGTTTGTATTTGTTTCCGCTTCTAAAATACAGCTTTAGGGATTCTCTATTAGTTAGCTAGTGATTACATTGGCTATAATAACGATCTACTTCAGGCTCTAGATCTATCAGGTCTATATAGTTTCAAAGCTTATCAAATAAATCCGAGTATGTAATGGGTGATTCTCGAACCTTAATGGCTGCAACAAGCGAGTTGAACTCATCCTCTAACTGGGTAATGATGTGAACAACAAGGTCATCTTCACTAATAGGATTTTGAATGAGGGCTAGTTCATCAGCAATGGACCGCATTTCATTGAGAAATTCAGCAACGGATTTATTTCCTTTTGGATTTTTAGCAAGCTTAGATTTAAGCGAAATGATTCTGGATCGTGAAGCATTTGCATAACTATGCAAGAGGCGATCCCAGGCTTCTTTAGAGGATGTAGCCGATGATATGATTGGTTGTATCATATCTGAACAACTACCAAGGATGGCACAAAGAAGGGTTTGATCTTGTCGATACCAACGTGTGTAAGCTGGATTGATTGTTTTTCTTTCATTACCAGAAAACTGAGATGGAGTGGCTAGAGTTCCATCAATATATTGCAGCAAATCAAGGCCAATAAGGGTTGACTGAATTTGTTTTCTCCATACAGGGAAGTTGGAGGAAGTTAGCTTAATTGGAAAGTGAGTTGGGGCATTTAGTTGCACAATGTTGGAGGCCATAGATAAAAAGAGAGGAAAAAAACCAGAGGATCTGAACTCGTTAGAGTGTTTTGGCTCTTGATACCATATAAAGTTAAGAAGATGATCGTGAAACTTGATTTCATTGAATGATGTTGATGTACATATATACAAGAGAAGCTACAGAATTTTAGGAGATAAAATAGCTAATGGTTACAACAACATAACTTGATAAGCTAAAGATATTTTAAATTCTACAAGTGACTGTTACACAGGTCTTGCATCTCAACTCCAGGATCGAATGATCAAAACAACACCATGCCATCATCATACATACGAGAATCAAAAAAACAAAAAACAAGGAAATTGGGTGAACCCTTAAACAAACTGATATTATAAAACTGATGTGGGTTACATTTGATTTACAGACTCCTAACTATATATACTTATCGAAATGGTACCTTTGGAAGAGAGGAAAACCGTTCCACATAAAGTAAATGATACAACCTATGCTAAACCTTATAACCCTAGTTTTTAACCATTTCTTTCTTGGACCCAGCCCAATACCGATTTACAACTTCTAAACTTTACATAATACATACTAAACTATTCTAACTTGACAAATAAACACTAATCTTCTAACTTTAACTATGTTTTGTCATTATAATTCCAACATATTCCCCCTAATGACAAAACACATAGTTCCTTGCTTCTCTTTATTCAATCTTTTTTGTTCCTTGATGCCTTCTTGTTCATACTTTCTCTAGATCCATGACTTTTGGTTTTGTGGCAGAGATGTCATCCTTCTTGCTTTCTTACTTGCTTTGAAACACAACGGTTTCCCTTACTTGGATCTTTGTAACAAAACGCAGCCATGGTTCTTTCTTTTCTTTCTTCATACTCGACATCTTGAATCTTGAATGATGAATTGTTATGTTGCTTGATCCCTTCGCTCTGATACCAATGTTACACAGGTCTTGCGTCTCAACTCTAGGATCGAATGATCAAAACAACACCATGCCATCATCATACATACGAGAATCAAAAAAACAGAAAACGAGGAGATTGGGTGAACCCTTAAACAAACTGATATTATAAAACTGATGTGGGTTACATTTGATTTATAGACTCCTAACTATATATACTTATCGAAACAGTACCTTTGGAAGAGAGGAAAACCGTTCCACATAAAGTAAACGATACAACCTATGCTAAACCTTATAACCCTAGTTTTTAACCATTTCTTTCTAGGACCCAGCCCAATACCGGTTTACAACTTCTAAACTTTACATAATACATACTTAACTATTCTAACTTGACAAATAAACACTAATCTTCTAACTTTAACTATGTTTTGTCATTATAATTCCAACAGTGATCTCTGGAGTTAGTTACTCCTTGGGCTTATCCTTAACAGTGTTCAACTCCAAACTCTATTGATAAGATATAAGATAAGCATATCACACAAACATCAATGTAAAATAAGTAACCATTCAAATACTAGATAATCATCTTCCATGTAATTGTCCAGTTCTTCGCTTAACCACTCATCCAGATTTTCTTCAAGGTGTCTAACGAAAGAGACTTAAGGACTTCAATTCAGTGATGAAATATAACTCAAATCCAACTATTTGTAGACAACAGAAAATTTCCATCTCTAGAAACTAAAGATAACACAAGAAAATAAAATAAAATGGTAAGGATACTCCATGCAGTACACGAGACCACCGTTTGTTCCAAGTTTAAGCTCATCCATAACATCTTCCAAAGATATAAGTTCTCAGATATCTGAAACAATACAAATACTTTTTATAAGAAATGTACAATCTGTGAAAAACTGGCATGATTTAAGCAAGAAAGACCGGATTACCCATGGCCACATGATAGTCGAAATTCTCTGCAGCAGGATCAAGGTTCACAATATGAATTGTTCGACGAGTAGCTTCACAGTGTTGGTACAAACTTGAGCAATAGGTAGACTGTAAGTAGCAAATGAATATTAGGTTTGGCAAAAGCCTATAAATATGTAACTAAATATGGCAAAACAGGAGAGGTAGATGAGTACGTGCGATGTATTAACGAGTTTAAACGAGTAATTTACTATAAGTAGGGTTGTCGATGTAAGCATAAAACAACTAAATTGAGGAGATTATTAATAACTCCTAAGATCGTCTAGGATAATATCAATGTTCATAAGTTATATAAAACAAAGCGGAATAAGAACAAAGATATTAAAAAAGGTTTTTCCAATCAAGCTTTCAATTATATCAATAGCGTGTTATCTACAATAACAAGGAATCAAAATGATTCTTGAAAGCTATAAACCAATCTAGATGTTTTCTATGACAAACGTCTAGAACACACACACATTTTCCATTGACTACATCGTGTAGTTGTGCACATTAAACCTACATCCCTTGTCCTCTTTATATACTAGAGGATTAGGGTTACAAAAGACTACAAAGGACTAATAAGTAAAATCTTCTTTAGCAAGCAAGTCCCTTGTATTTCCTTCTTCATCATTTGAAGAATTCTTCCTTGTCTTCTTTAGTCCTTCATCTTTTACATGTTTTGTCTTATCAACTCAAATATAATTACCAACAATCTTCCCCTAGTTGATAATGACAAAACCATTAAGCATAAACTTCGCCTGAAGTTTATATGTATGAAAGATAACGAACTTCCCCTTAAATCATGCTATATCACCAAGGCTCTTCAAGTTGCAAAGCTTCAATGTAAATCGTCTTCCCCTTTTTGTCTTATCCACTAGGGGACTCAAATTAACATTATTATGAACAAGGTTTTTCATTCATACGTTTTCCTCCAAGCCCCAATTCTACTTGATCAAGGTAGAACGTGTTACAATCTAATCTTGTAAATAGGAATCAACTTATTCTTGAGGCTAAACTAACTAACTAACTAACCACTAACCCTAGACGTTTATAACCTACGTCTAGGTTACACACACACCTTTAGTCGACTACATTATGGAAGACTTATATTAAAAACCCTAACCCTTGATCTCTTTATATAATAGAGATTTAGGATTTACAAAAATACTATGAAGGACTAATAAATAAAACTTCTTTTGCAAGCAAGTCCTTCTCAATCTTTTGTAGAATTCCTTCTTGTCGTATTAAGTCCCTATTGTTTCATTCTTTCTTGTTTTGTATCATCAAATCTAATAGACCCAACAATCTTCCCCTATTTGATGATGACAAAACAACTACGAATCTTATACGAACTTCCTAGACGAAGTAGAGAAGTTGAGATAATTAAATCTCGCCATGAATGAAACAATCTTTGTCTTCCCCTTAATCCATGCCATACCACTCTAATCATCTAACTCTAACATCTCTTCCCCTTTTTGTTATCAACAAATAGGGAACATATGCAAATATGATCTTGACCACCCCTTCCAATGTTTCAAATTGCCCTCCATGAAGAACACCAAAATGCTTACTAAAAATGAATCCAAAACAATAGAAAACTCCAACTAGCAGTAGTAATAGTGATCAACAGTAGTAAAAATCAAACACTTCCCCTTGAGTGGTGCATGAACGTCAAATGATTAAAAACACATCATAATATGCTTCCCCTGAAATCAATGTGTTAACCATCTTCATGATTCTTCAAATCTGCAGGCTCCTTGTAATGATCACATGTGAAGAAAACCAAATATAACAAACTTGATGAAGAAGTAGAATAACCCAAACTTGTGTCTTATGTCTTTTACTATTCACGTGACTCCAAACTTATACTAACACCTTATAAGTAGACCGCAATCTCTTGACAAAATCCTCAACTATATGAGACACTGAGCACTACAATGTAACTCCTTTAAGTGATAGCCAATGTGTGCATAGAGCATCATAAGAAAAATCACACATTGCTAGATTCATCAAGCTGTTATCACCAATGTATAAAACAAACAAGTTATCTTCAAAGTGTAACACCCACTTTGAGATATGATAAGAACACAAACCTATGAAACTCAACTACAACATCAAATAAATGATAATCAACCTTCTTCGTAATCAATTAATCAAATAAACCAAATAGTGAGCCTTTTGAAACCTTTAAGAACAAAAACTTCTTCCTGTGTGTGTGAACCAAATAACCATTCTGTGTGTGTAATCCAAAACCAATCAAACTCATCTCGACTTCCTCTGAATGAACAACTTGATTCTCCTCCCTAACAGGTACATAGTTCATAGAAGGAGTCAAAACATCAAGGTCAAACATCCAATCAGGACCTTTACCTTTTTGATTTGTTTGATCTTCAAGGAACTCAACATGAAGACAGTCTTGAACCTTCCTTGTAGCCCTGTTATACACTCTAAATCCTTTACTATTGGTACAGTAACCCAATAGGTAGCCTTCATCTGACTTGCCATCAAATTTTTCGAGATTATCAATGGTGTTTAGAATAGTCAGAGGACAGCCAAAAGGTTTCATAAAACTAATACTTGGTTTTCTTCCCATAAGCAACTCGTAGGGTGTCTTCAGCTGTGGTTTGGTGATAGACACTCTATTCAACACATAACAAGCAGCACTTACAGCTTCAGCCCAAAATTGAATAGGTAGTAAAGAATCTGCAAGCATTGTTCTTGCTCCTTCTATCAATGTTCTATTCTTTCTTTCTGCAACACCATTCCGCTGAGGAGTTCTAGCAATGCTAAACTCTCTCTTGATTCCTTTCTTGGCACAAAATTCATCCATAAGCTTGTTTTTGAATTCAGTCCCATTATCACATCTAATGGATCTGACTTTGAGTCTTAACTGATTTTCAAGGGCTATTATAAGGTCATGAATAGCATCAAAGGTTTCATCTTTAAATCCCAAGAAAAAGACCCAACTAAATCTACTGCAATCATCTGTTACAACTAAGCAGTACTTTTTCTTGTTTAAGCTCTCAACAGAGACAGGCCCAAACAAATCCATGTGCAACATGAGGTTTCCGAGAATTTACCAAGAGAGGAGTTCGAAAAACGTACTTCGAAATACAACAAATGGGAAGAACGTTCGGTTTGTACTCACTAGACTGAACTTACAAAATCTTCCATTTGGAGATTGATCTAACAGAAATTGGTTGAACAACTATAAGAACTTCAAGTGTACAGGATTAGAAGATACGGTATCTACACGGAGAAGTTCACAACGGAAACGATGATTTGTTCAACGAGATGGACTTCTTATGACATTCTTCAAATCTAAACTATAAACATCATTGGTTCTTGGTATTCTCAGTGTTACCAAGTGATCATCAACAAATTTGAACTCAGGAGAGAGAATTAAACATTCTGTGCCAGTGAATAACACAGGGTACTTCTTGTCACAAATCTGAGAAACTGACAAAAGGTTGAACTTGAGCTCCTTCACATATCTAACATTCTCAAAATCAATGCATCCTGTCTTGATGGTTCCTTTGCCAGTAATTCTTCCTCCATCTGGATCATTTCTAAAAGCAACTTTTCCTCCAAAATAAGCCTTAAAATCTGACAGAATCTTCTTGTCTCCTGTCATGCTACCAGAGCAACCACTATCAATAATAAGATGATCTTGAAGCTCCTCCTCTGGGTTGCCCTGCATAAAAGATGAAAAAGATTAGTTTCTTTTAGGAACCCAAGCCATTACTGACTTGTGTTCCCCTTGTGGAGTTACATACTTAAATTCTTTGAGTATGTAATTTCCACTGTTTTTGAAAACATGGTCAAGTATTATTGTTTGTGGTCCCAATATCTGTGTTGGTTTTTCAACAACACTCTATTTTTCATCAAAATTCTCTTTTGCAACAAAATTCTCTTTTTCACCCTTACTTGGTGAAAGTACTGTTTGTTCCCCATCAGTACTTTCTTTCTTAACCCAGTTGGTTTTAACACTTTGTTTTGATTTCTTTGATCTAGGTACTCTATTTGAGGTGTAAGGCCTTCTAGATTGATAGGAATTGGATCTCCTTGGTCTTACATTAGAATTACCTTAAGTGGGTGAAAACCTAGCAGTACTTTGAGAAGGTACTGCTTTTGTCTTACCAGTACCTTGAAAAATGTTGGTTGAAGGTACTGGTGGTTTTGAAAAAGGTCTTTTCTGGTGAGGGTACCTATAGTCTTTAGAGAAATTACTATGGTTAACCCTATTTCACTAATTCCAAGCTGGTTTTTTCTCCTTTGGCTTATGGTTAACAGATTTGGTCTTAGGGAATTTACTTAAGTATTCTGAGTGAAAGTCACAGTCCTTAATCAAATGATGAGGGCTGTAACATACATAACATAACTTTCTATCCATATTCCCAAATCCCCTTCCTTGAGTTCTATAACCAAAACTTGCTTGTCTCTTTGGTGAAAAAGATTTTCTAAAATTAGCAGTATTTTGAAAAGTACTTCTTGAAGGTACTGTTGGATATTTAACAGTACTTTGAGAAGAGTTTGAAGGTACTGCTTGTTTTGAAAAATCTTTAGAAAAATTTTGAGCATTATGATCACACCCTGAACCATTAACTTTACTTTGTGTGTTCTCAACCTTAGGTTTCTCAATTGTTTCTTTTAAGGACTCAGAATTAGATGGACTAGAATTAGTTTGACCAATAAGCTTTTTCCTAAATTCTAGATTATCTACTCCAAAACAAGAAACATCTGTCCTAGGTGGTTGAAGGGTACCAGTGGGTGGAGGTACTTCATTATATCCCTTGTTCTTCTTAAATTCAGGAGGTGTTTGATTAATTAATTCCTCATCACTAGATGTGTTGGCATCTAAGCTAATGAATTCTTCATCACTAGATGAATTTACCTCTGAATTAAGTTGTTCCTTATCACTAGTGGGACTATCTTCTGAGCTATCATACTCAACACCATAACCTAGTCCAGTTTTAACATTTGCTCTTCTTTGTTTTTCTACAAAACTAACATGTGAAAGACCAGATTCTTTCCAACTAGCAAGTTTTTCTAACAAATCATCCCTTTGCTTAGTGAGCTTTTCAACCTCAGAAACTTTGCATCCTAACTTCCATTCACTCAATTTTAATTGATAGTCTTGTTGTTCATATTTTTCTGCCCAAGCCATTTCATTATTTTCATGAGTGATTATCTTGGCTTCCATTGACTCTAAAGTCAATTGATAGCCAGCTACCTCAGACCTAGCTTTTCTACAATTATCTCTTTCAGTCTCATATTCTTTAAGTAACTTTTGATAAAAATTACTACACTTAGAGCATACCTCAGAGATAGTGGATGAACTTGGTGAAGTAGCTACCATAGCAAACTGGACAGGTTCTTCTTCATTCTCCATGCTCCAATCAAAGCTTCCAAGACCATCTCTGGATTCCAAAGCAGCAAATCCTGGTTCTTCATCAAAGGCTGTGCTCCAATCTTCCAATGCAACATTATAGTAGGTGACTGGTTCGTCATCAAATTCATTGCCCCAATCAATCTCTGAAAGGGTTTCTTGAGCCACCAATGCTGTTGGTTTTGATTCAGCAACTGGAACTTCTTTTCTTTCAACCTTGGGTTGATTAATAGTTCTGTTTGCCTGATATTTAGCAAACTTGCATTCTCTTGCAAAGTGACCAGGCTTAAGACAATTAAAGCATTCAATCTTTGACTTGTCAAAAGCTATATCCTGTTTAGCTTTGAAATCAATACCCCTGCCTGTTTTGTTAATGAACTTCTTGATCCTTGCAGTGATCATGGCAACTTGCCATCTGATGTCAATCTCTTCCAAAGCATCTTCATCAATTTGCATCAACTCTTCTTGATAGGTAACAGGTAAAGTGGCTTGTTGAGCAAAGAAGGAACATACAACATCATCACGGTTGGTGTTGTTGGATGGTGATAAAGAGGTGGTAATCATGGTTGTGCAAGGGTTCTGTTTAGCACTAACAGTACTTTGAACAGGATAAGCAGTACTTTTGGTGGAAGTACTGCTTCTGTTTTCAGAAGACACAAAAGCAATGTTATGAGATTTTGAATTGATTTGACCATTCATCTCATGCTCATACACCTTTAAATTGTTGTAGAGATCATCAAAGTCCATAGAATCCAAACCAGGTTATCCTCTGATCATAGTAGCAACCACATGCCATACAGATGGCAAACTTCTTAAGAACTTCAAGTTTGCATCTTCAACAGATACCTCTGCACCATATAATTCTAGCATACTAAGAAGATTTTGGAATTGGTCATATGCAGCATCAAGGCCTTCTTTTTCACCAACAGTGAAGGTTTCAAACTGTTGCTTCAATAAGTTCCTATGCATCTTCTTTGAAGCATCATTACCTCCAAATCATGTCTTGATAGCAACCCATAATTGCTTTGCATCCTTAGCATCATGAAACTTGAGTAGGTGACCATCAGGAATAGCAGACAACAGTATGTTGAGAGCCTTGTCTTGATTCCTCTTTGTAGCTGCTGGTAAGGTAGGTTTAGGTGGTTGAGGTTGTCCAGGAACTTCTACAGGTTCTTTAAGAACCTGATTACCATTGACAATCGCATCCCATAGAGCATGGTCTGTAATTGCAATGTACCGCCTCATCTTCATGCTCCAGAGATCATATTCTCCCTTCTTGATGATTGGAATCCTGAGTGAGGTGATGGATGGGATTGGTGTAACTTCAGTCGTCATTGTTTAGGGTTTGTTGTAAATTCGGTTTAAAGGGTTCTTCTTAATCAGAGTCTCCACACAAGCTCTGATACCACTTGATAGAACTTAAACACCTTGATAGTTCTTGGACCGTTTATGACTCGAGGTTGTTTAGACCTCATGTTATCTAGGATACATAACAATGAAAGCGGAATATTCAATAAAGAATTAACATTATTATGAACAAGGTTTTTCATTCATACGTTTTCCTCCAAGCCCCAATTCTACTTGATCAAGGTAGAACGTGTTACAATCTAATCTTGTAAACAGGAATCAACTGATTCTTGAGGCTAAACTAACTAACTAACTAACCACTAACCCTAGACGTTTATAACCTACGTCTAGGTTACACACACACACACCTTTAGTCGACTACATTATGGAAGACTTATATTAAAAACCCTAACCCTTGATCTCTTTATATAATAGAGATTTAGGGTTTACAAAATACTACGAATGACTAATAAATAAAACTTCTTTTGCAAGCAAGTCCTTCTCCATCTTTTGTAGAATTCCTTCTTGTCGTATTAAGTCCCTATTGTTTCATTCTTTCTTGTTTTGTATCATCAAATCTAATAGACCCAACATAGATTTTGTATGTTACCTTTCCACTTCCAGCAGGGCCGATGACTAGCTGAGCGTAACCCATAACTGCACACTGTTATTTTTGATCTCTACCTTCTCTGCAACTATGCACTCAAACTGATTTACCGACTGAATACAGAAACACGAATAAAATTGGATAGGCGAAAAAACTGAGAAATTGCAACAAGAGTGTATGAAGCCGCCCAAACACCAGCCGCATATAAGATGTTCAAAGCACCAGGATAAGGCATAAAAACCACATCTAGAGGAACCACATGATACAAGGCTTCAAGGATTCCAGGTATCCTACATCATACAAGTGCATAATTTACTTCTACAAATTGTTACACCAATTTATCTACCATCTCCTATGATAATTTAGAGAGGGCGTTAGGACTGTGTAGTAAACCTGTTACTGTTATCTACTAGTTGCTTAGCGAAAAAAGCAATTTTGAAGAGAAAAAAGAATTGCTTATTTTGTTTGCTTATTTCACTTGAAAACGTTCAATTCGTATAATAAAACCACAAACGCCCTCAAAACGCTTGTTTACCATATCAAAACACAATAAGCAATACAACTACATAAGCAATTAATAATCAAATCCCAATTCTTTTCACACAAACCAAGAGATGACCGATCACCTTTATCCTCCTTTTTTTGGTCGGTCACGCGTGAGGTTTGTCCACCGGAATAGGGTGGCGCGTGAGGTTGGGGGTCACGAGTGAGGAATATATCACCTCCCACTCCGTCTTGTCTAAAGGTAATAAAATAACATAATAAGCTAGACTTCACTCAATAAAGCAGAATGTGACCCATTAGACCTGAACTCACTTTGTTCAGTTGCCTAACCTGCCTATTTCTTTCTATATTTTTACTTACACATAAGTAGTTAATTCTCGTCAATGTGTTATACTGTTATTATTAGATGTAAAAGGAAGCACAAGTAATGACTTGGACTTGTTATGACTGAACAAACCAATATCCCATCCATTGCACAAATCAGTACAAGAAATGCAAATATCCCAATGTCTGCTCTTCTTCGTCTTATGGTTCAACAGAAAACTTTCTTAAGCTGTTTACCGAATTCAAGTAATGACGTTGAAACTACATTGTTACTTAAAAAGTTTTATGTTATGTTAACTGTTAAGAAATTATTGAATCTCAATTACTAAATTAAATGTATTTCAAGCAACTTAGCTATTATTATAATTCTAACCATATTCTTTCTCAATTTTATATGTTCTAGGCTATGTTGATATGATGTAGCAGAAAGCTAAAGTGGTGGGTAGAGACTTTGCTTTTGATTATTAAAGTCAAAGAAAGGGTTCTTTACGGGAAGAGACTTGCGAAGAGAGTTCCACTATAACTTTGATTGTAACTGAGAATATTTTATTTTAACTATGCCATTTTTTTTTGTGGTTACTTTGACATTGTACGAATTTATTAATGTACAACATGGTTATTATGATGAGTTTTATTGTTACTCTGGAAATAATATGAGAATTATTAGCTCAGTTGAAAATAATAGCTTTAAATGCATATTTTAGAAACTGCAGTACATAGCATTTTCTAATGTTTAAAGTGTTGCAATAGATGTCGTATAGTGTTGCACCAAACAAAAACAAGTGTTGTTATTGCCATTGGCGGAACTTGAACATTTTTTTTGGGAGGGTCGAATTTATTTTGGAGGGGCCGAATCAGAAATTGTGTTTGCATTATCAACTAAATTACCACTAAAACCTATAATATTTACACTAGTTGCCGTAACTTTTGGGGGGGCCGGAACCCTGCCATTAAAGGGTTCCGCCATTGGTTATTGCTTGGCATGTATATATAAAAAATAAAGTTTTCAAAAGAAAGGGAAATGTATACAAAATTCTTGCATTAGTTGAAGGTTAGATTGCTCAAAAAAAAGTTGAAGGTTAGAAATGAGGGCCCACAAACACCGACACAACCCATATTTTACAAAGAAAAGAAAAAATTGACCCATATTTACGAGCAAATATGAAAAGAGAACCATTTGTCTAAAAGAACTCTACTTTTTTGTGGATTTATTTATTTCCCACGAAGGTGATGGGTGCATGCATCTTACCCGGCCACTTTTAGGCCAATGCGAATGATAATTTCAATTTTGTGATCACTCCTGTCACTTCAGCACTGCTTTCTCATTTAAATACTACACTCAAATCACAATTTGCTAATAGTAACCGTACTGGCGACTGTTATTTATTTTTTTTAAAATTAAAATTTCATTAATAATGAAATAAACATTACTATAAGAATTCGAATAAAAAAATGATAAAATTCAAGCGCTTTTTGATTTGTTCTTTGCCAAACACGTTTCACTAAATCGGCTTTAAGATAAAGATGGGTTTAATTACTGCGTATTTCTCTAGTAAGTTCTAACATACTTTCTTTCAATCGTACCGTATCATCCCTTGATCTTGTATAATCATATAAGTTCCATAGATTGAACATGTAACACTTTCGTTTATAATACTTCACATATAAATTACGTTTAAAGTTTAATTGACTCTATAATACAATTCTCAACGGAGCGAAGTACGATGCATATAAAATACTTACACACTTACATATAAATTAATACAACTTCTCTAATAAACTATTGTTTTTCTTCCATCCGGCTACGATGCATATAAAATACTTAAACACTTACATATAAAATAATACAACTTCTCTAATAAACAATTGTTTTTCTTCCATCCGGCGGCAAAGAACTAATAAAAAAAAAAAGAAATTACAAAATTCATCCTAAACTATGTAGTAACTTGCAAAAATTACCCTAAACTTTTAACTATTTACAACTTTTTCATATAACAAACTTTATTTATCAAATATCTAACGAATATCCCGCGATTTCATGAATAAAAAAAATTCCGCTAGAAGGATCTTTCGATGACGAACAAAACGGGCCCAATATTGATATACTTTTGACGTACGCATGATTATATAAAAAAAATGTGAAGTTTGATATATATAAAATAGAAGAGCTTTTATAATTAATGCACCCTTAATCTATCAAATAACTTTAAAAATTGTTTTAAAAATAATTTAAAGCACAGGGGAAAACGTACACTTTAATAGAAGTTTTAGTTACGTACCAAATACCTATCGATTAAACAAAGCGAGCTCAATATTGATATCCTTATAACATATGTATGATTAAAAAAAATCACACTTAATACGTATAGTTTTTGTAATACTCTACACAACCACCCTAAACTTTCAAAATCATCAAAAAATAGGTTAAAAACTCGGCCACGACATTCAAAACCGAACTATCAAAAAGCCATGCATAAGTCAGACGAAAATAAAATTTTGTCATCGTCGCCGCAATGCACGGGTGCTATTGATATACTTCCAATATACCTATGATTTTATAAAAAAAATGTTGAAGTTTGATATATATTAACAAATTACGGGAACTACCCTGAACTTACGACTTTTTATATAACATACTTTATATATCACATTGAGTATGCTCCTGTTTAATTGACAAAATATTCGAACGACACACGGACTTAATCAGAATTGGGGGGAAAAAACCCGCCGCAACGCGGCGGGCGCCCACAACTTGTTAGTAACATTTACCACTTCATCAATTACTTTATATTAAACTATATGTATAATGCTTATCCCTTGACATGAATCCCGATCGCCTGCAAAGTAAAAAAAAATACAAAGTATACAAAGTATTCCTGTCATGCCACGTGTCCTCGCTCTTTTTTCACTCCAAGGACATGGATGTAATTTCACCACCTTCTCTTATCTGATCTTCTTAGTTAAAACACATAATACAAAGTACACATGGATGTGATTTCTGGCCATATATAAACGGGATTTACACAATGATTTCCATTCAATTCATTCATTCATTCAATTTCAAATTTTTTTTCATTCTTTGATTTGTTCATATTGCGAATAAACCCTAAATTTACAAAATTTAGGGCTTTTTTGCTCTCAATTCATATTCGTTTAATTGAATCGTTAATTGTTCTTCAAATCTTGTTAATTGTTCATATTGGCTTCGAATTAGCCATCCGATCGCTCAATTGGAAGACAATTAGGGTTCATATCTGTTAATTGGAAACAAGTTAGGGTTTTTAACCGTTTAATCGGTCAATTGGAAGTGAATTAGGGTTTATATTTGAGGATATGGCTCAAAGTGATACTCATGTGTTTAATCAAGGTAATTTATTTTTTGTTATCTGCTTACTTTTTATAATTTTTTTGATTCATCAGTTTTTGTTTTGCCGATTATTGTTGATTATCAGTTAGAATGAGGTTCATCAGTTATTTACTTATTATCATGGTTTAGTTAATAGGTTGCGGATTTGAATAGATTAGAATGTGGTTCATTAGAATGACTTGTTAGAATAGATTAGAATGAGGTTCATCATTTATTGCTTGTTATCATGGTTTATTTAGTAGGTTGTGGATTCTATAGAATAACTTGTTAGAATATATTAGAATAAGGTTCAGCAGTTATTGCTTGTTATCATGGTTTAGTTAATAGGTTGCGGATTAATTAGAATAGCTTGTTTAGAATAGATTAGAAAGAGGTTCATCAATTATTGCTTGTTATCATGGTTTAGTTGATAGGTTGCTGATTCTATAGAATAACTTGTTTAGAGGGTTTATCATTTATTATTACTTGTTATCATGGTTTAGTTGATAGGTTGCGGATTCATTAGAACAACTTGTTTAGAGTATATTATAATAAGATTCATCAGTTATCATAGGTTCATCAGTTATTATAGGTTCATCAGTTATTATAGGTTCAACAGTTTTATTATAGGCTCATCAGTTATGATAGGTTCATAAGTTGTTCAACATATTTTTTGATCATTTTTATTCCTTTATTATGTGTTTTTAGCTGTTATGTTAACATAGGTTCATCAGTTTTATGTTATCACAGGTTAGGAGTTATCATAGGTTCATCAAATATAGGTTCATCAGTTATTATAGGTTCATCAGTTTTTTGTCCTGTGTTATCCTAGGCCCATCAGTTATCATAGTTTCATCAGTTTTTATAGGTTCATCACTTATGATAGGTTCATCAGTTGTTCAACATATTTTTTGATCATTTTTGTTTTTTTGGTCCAAAACAGGTTAGTACTAAGGATTCGCGAAAGAGTATTAAGAGCAGTGTTGAACGTTCACTTAATGCAAGTGGGAAGCGTAGAAAGAAGAACTGTACAACCTGCAAATCTAGTATGAACGATCATAACCAGGAGAAATGCAATGCCATCAAAGCTCAAATTGCTGCTAAGAAGGCTAGTGAAAAGGCTGCTGCGAAGGAGATGAAGCAGAAGGCGAGGTTGGCTGCTAAGAATGCGAAATTGGCTGAGAAGACTGCTGCTAGGAAGGCGAAGTTGACTGAGAAGACTGCTTGTGTAGTTACTTAATAAATGTGATGTTTGTTTGATAAGAGTGCTCAAAGTAACTTTGATTTTTCTATTAGACAAATAAATGTGATGTTTGTTTGATAAGAATGCTTTTTTTTTAAAATAATATTCAAAGTAAATTTGAATTGAGATAATAGTATTGTAGTATTCTATTTTGATCAAATTTATTGTTTAGGTTCATCAGTTTACTTATAAAATTGAGATAAAAGTTCTTCAGGTTTATCAAATTTTACTTATAATATGTTCTTTCTTTTAAGAGATTTTCATCAAATTTTAGAGGTTCATCAAAATTTACTTATAAAAGTTAATCAAATTTTTTTCAGGTTCATCAATAAATTCAGGTTCATCAACAAACAAGAAATAAATTCAGGTTCATCAATTTTATTTAACATAACAAACTGATAGTTCTATTAAACTAAAATAACTTGTCCAGACCAACCAACCAAAAACTAATATATATAGTAAAACATTCACCAATTAGATCAGGTTACTACTGCAAAATATTTAACCATAACAAACTATTAGATCAGATTGTTTTTAGTTCTGTCGAAGAAGAGCACTAGCTTCCTGTTCAAAATAATCGCTAGCACGTTCTGCAATATTCTTTGCTGACATGTTCTGGAGCATTCGCTTTTCCTTCATAGGTAAACGTTGATATTCTTCAACCTCGCTATCCACTACATGTTTGTTTTCATTTTAGAAACCGGTTGATCAGCTTTCGATGAACTCCGAGTTCTTTTAGTAGTAAACGCGTGTTCAACAAAGTCATCATCACTTGGAGAGTAGGATCTTAAAGTCATAGGCTTCTTTCCTATCCAATAAAAAAAACAACTGATGAACAATCTTTCAATGAAAAATAACTATAAACACTTTTTTCATCTATTTTAACTGCTGAACCTTATTCATACCTATTCTAACTGCTGAACCTTATTCTTTATCTATTGATGAACCTTATTTTTATCATTGATGAACAAGCAATCATTGATAACAAGCAATCATTGATGAACCTTATTTTAATCTAACCATGATAACAAGCAATCATTAATCTAACCATGAACCTTATTCTAACTTCAGCAGGATCCACAACTTCTAATCTAACCATGATAACAAGCAATCACTGATGAACCTCATTTTAATCTATTCTAACAAGTTATCTAATGAATCCGCAACGTACTAATTAAACAATGATAACAAGCAATCACTGATGAACCTCTTTTTAATCTATTTCTAACAAGTTATTGCAATTTATCCGCAACGTACTAATTAAACAATGATAACAAGAAATCACTGATGAACCTCTTTTTAATCTATTTCTAACAAGTTATTGCAATGTATCCACAACTTCTAATCTAACCATGATAACAAGCAATCACTGATGAACCTCATTTTAATCTATTTCTAACAAGTTATTGCAATGTATCCGCAACGTACTAATTAAACAATGATAACAAGCAATCACTGATGAACCTCTTTTTAATCTATTTCTAACAAGTTATTGCAATTTATCCGCAACGTACTAATTAAACAATGATAACAAGAAATCACTGATGAACCTCTTTTTAATCTATTTCTAACAAGTTATTGCAATGTATCCACAACTTCTAATCTAACCATGATAACAAGCAATCACTGATGAACCTCATTTTAATCTATTTCTAACAAGTTATTGCAATGTATCCGCAACGTACTAATTAAACAATAATAACAAGCAATCACTGATGAACCTCTTTTTAATCTATTCTAACAAGTTATTGCAATGTATCTGCAACCTTCTAATCTAATCATGATAACAAGCAATCATTGATGAACCTCTTTTTAATATATTTCTAACAAGTTATTGCAATGTATCCGCAACTTCTAATCTAACCATGATAACAAGCAATCACTGATGAACCTCATTCTAATCTATTCTAACAAGTTATTGCAATGTATCTGCAACGTACTAATTAAACAATGATAACATGAAATCACTGATGAACCTCTTTTTAATCTATTCTAACAAGTTATTGCAATGTATCTGCAACCTTCCAATCTAACCATGATAACAAGCAATCATTGATGAACCTCTTTTTAATCTATTTCTAACAAGTTATTGTAATGTATCCACAACTTCTAATCTAACCATGATAACCAGCAATCACTGATGAACCTCATTCTAATCTATTCTAGCAAGTTATTCTAGTGAATAAGCATGCTACTAATCTAACCATGAAGGCATGGTAACTGCTGAACCTTATTTTTATATATTGTAACTGCTGAACCTCTAATAAAAATAATTGATGAACCTTTGATAAAAATAAGCAGATAACAAAAAATATTCTAACTGATGAACCTCTAATAAAAATAAGCAGATAACTAATAAAAATAAGTTGATAACAAAAAATGCACTAAATGATGAACCTGAAAATCATCAATCGCCATTAAAACCAGATTTCTATCACATTTATGACCTGAATCTAGTTGAAGCATTTCATCGAGCACTTGGTGTGCATCATTATATCGATCACATTTCAACAACAGATCTTGTATGTTTACCCGATTATTATGAATTTGAAAAGTACAAAAAAGAGTTTTATTAGTTGGTACCTGATGGTGACGGTGTGAAGAGTTTTAAAAAATACGCATGCAAAAAATTAAATTTAATCAAAATTAAAACTTAATTAAAACATAAATGATAAACTTACCAGTTGGATTCATCTTTTCGACCTTAATTTTATGTGTTTTAATCGATTAGAGATGATCGAAAATTGAAACCCTAATTTTTCCCCCAAATTTTGATCGGTTTAGAGAGAGAAGATGGAGAGTGAAATTGAAATGAATAGAGAGTGAGTGAGAAGATGGAGGGAAAGAAGAGACGGGTTTTGGTGGTTGATTGACGGATTTACCCTTTTTAATAGGGATGAGCGCTTTTTTTTCCCCACTTAATTTTGGACCGTTAGATGGAAAGCAAAGGGGATCGGATGGCTACAATTACTTTGTAGACTTTGTATTTTTTGTCCCCTTTGTAGGGGATCGCACCTCCCCCATGCCATCCAACTTTCATCCTCATTTACACCTCCTTTAAAAATTAATCACCACGTCATCATCTTCTTTCACTACAACCAACCGTCACCATTGTTCATCAGCATCATTAGGCGTGCACTTTAATCACAAGTCGATGTGTGAAGAACATGCATGCTACAGATGAAGGAGGACAAAGGGTAGTTCGAAATCAACACATACCGAAGCTATGCGGATCATCTTCAAGATCTCTATAGTATCAAAAATGATTGTTGACCTTTTCCTTTTTGTTATTTTATTGCTTTGTTTGTGCCTTTTAATGCAGTAGTGGGTATCCAACGTTCAAAAATCATCACATTTACTCGCTTGGGTATCCAACCAAAGCATATGAAAAGTTGGGTGTTTGATCGGTTGCGCATTCAATTGGGCTAGTGGGCATAACTCGGTCACCTACTTGGTTGGGGGCAACCAACCTTCCACTAGCATTGGCCTCTAATAATTTTGAATAGCGCATGAAAAATAATTGTTTGAATTAAATAAGAGACTTGTCTAGAACTCTCAATATGCTAGTCCCTGGCTCTATAACTCATCTATCTCAATATTCCCTGGCGGCTGGCGCTATAACTCATCAATGAGTAAAAACAAACAACGTTGTCTTCTTCGTGGAAAAAAAATGTAATCTAATTTATACATTATTATACGTATTCTTCGAAAAATACCTAACCTACTACTAATTGATAATATCAATTCTAGAGTTCACACCAAAAATAATTTTATAAGTCATAATTCATTAAATGAATAGCAAGGTTGCAAAAATCGCGAATCGGTAGTCAGGCGATCGATCCCTTGTAGCTTAGAATCTGTCTAGACGGGATTAATCGGCAATTAATGAGATTAGTATTTTTTTTTTTTTTTTTGCAATTTTTCTGTATTTTCGAAGAGTTTTACATATTTCCAGCAAGATTTTCCTTAAAAACATCTTGTAATAGATATAAACAGTAGCTATAAGTGATTAAAACTCGTTCACGGCAAGTTTAGTGTATTTCTGGCAAAATTTGCAAGTTTCAACAAGTTTGACTATCGTTGAAAGTCGTAGAGCGCCAGTGACTATGGTTGACTGATTATTTGTATTGTCAAGACCCGTGAACAACGATGGTAAGATTGTTTTAAAATTTTATCTTACAATAATATAAAGTTTTCAAAAGGAACGGAAATGTATATAAAATTCTTGCATTGAAGGTTATAACTTAAACAAGGGGATCCCCGCCGCGTTGCGGCGAGGCAAGTTCAATGGGTCGGTGGCTGCAAAATTTGCCAATTGCAGCTTTAAAGTTCTTACACGGTTCATACATAATTTGAAATCAGAATACTATCTCATTGTTTAAGCTTATTTTCAACAAAAGCGGCACTATATTTTGAAGATAAGTTGGGAGCAATATGGTCTGGGCTAGACTCTTTGTTGGGCAGCTTTCATGGAGTAATAATACCTTGGGCCTAAAAGAGCCCAGTAACGGGGCAAATCTTTTCTGAATACTATATTCCCACCGACGTTGGGTTTAATTTTTAAATGGTGCAAAGAAAAATGAGGGCCCACAAACATCAATACAACCCATATTTTACAAAGAAAATAAAAATGGACCCATATTTACAAGCAAATATGAAAAGAGAACCATTTGCCTAGAAAAAACTTGACCTTCTCTAGATTTATTTATTTCCCACGAAGCTGATGGGTGCATGCATCTTACCTGGCCATTTTTAATAAGATTGTCATGACCGTATCAACCAATTACAATTTTCAATAGAGCATGAAACATAATCGTTTGAATTAAATAAAAGACTTTCTAGAACTCTCTGTATGCTAGTCCCTGGCTCTATAACTCATCTATGATTAAAAACAAACATACAAACAAACAACGGTGTCTTCTTTGTAAAAAGAAAAAACATATTGTAATCCAATTCATACATCATTAGACATATTCTTCTACAAATACCTAACCTACTTTTTTTTTTTTTTTTGAACATCAACCTACTACTAATTGATAATATCAACTCTAGAGTTCACACCAGAAATAATTTAATAATTTAAGAGCATCTCAAATTGTAAGCATGAAATGAGCTGGAAAATGACTTGAAAAGGTTTGAAGCATTGGAGATAAAGATTGATAATGACTTGGTTGAGCAACGAGTTGATATCATTTCGCCTATTTCTTAGCTATCGAAATTTGTTGATTTAAGAATACAAATAGATTAGAGATTGAGATGAAAAACCTATTTACATTGAAGATGTAGGTTGAAATGGATTGATAATCTTGGAAGCTTTACTGTATTGGACAACCAGCTTCACCATACAAAACATGCCCCGCTTAAATACAAATATACCTCAATATAACTAAAATCACACATACGGTCTTTACACTTGCACAAGTCGGTCGATGCATAGACCGACTTATCCAGTTTCTTCGTTACCCAACCCATGCAAAGGTTTGTGTTTTAGTGAGGAACGCAAGAGGAATGCTACATCCACTCACAAATTCCACACAAATCACCCACACGCTGAGGTGTCACCCACTGATTGGTAGAATGAGAGAGAAAAGAGAAATTATAATAAAATCCACCAATCAGTGGGTGACACCTCAGCGTGTGATGATTTGTGTGGAATTTGTGAGTGGATGTAGCATTACTCGGAACGCAATTGTGGGGAGGACGCATTTAATTCCCCCTATTACACTTGGCCTGAGAACATAGTGGGTGTCTGATATTTGCAAAAATTATCGTTGTCGAAAGTGGCTCATTCCTAAATTTAGGTCACTAACTTTTTTCACTCTCACTTGCTACAAACTCATATAAAAAATAAATAAATAAATAAAAATTAAAAAAAATCACACTCATAAATTAACGCTATTATACACCATTGCTGCTATGCGCAGGTAATCGTCCAGTATAAATGTATTAATTCAATCAAATTATAATTAATGATCTTCTTGATCCAAATGATCAATATATGTTGAACTAAAAAGGAATCTAGACCGACAAAGCTAAATCATTACACATTTACAGTAAAACTAAATACTTGCATTAGCAACAAAACTGTTATGAAAATGAGATAAAAGAACACATTGCCTATGTGACAAAAAATAGAAATAAACTGCTATAGATCGTAATGAAAAATTCAGTGATCTTAGCCACAATGCGAAGATTCAAATGGGTCCAATTCAAAAGTCACCTAAACTGTATTCGAGATGTTTAAACCCTACCAAAACCAATGATACGGACTGAGTCGATAATGAGATAAAAGAACAATAAAGATAGAGTAATCGAAGTTCGAGAGGTTGAATAAGTTCTCTCAATTGACACGAAATCAATAAACCATAATATTATTTAGCATAATAAGATTACAACCCCAATACCCTATTTATAATAGAAGATGTCCTAATCTTAACTTGTTTACTAAGAAAATATAATAATGGCAGCTAAATAAACTAATTGATTAATAATAATGATAATAATAATAATAAAAATAATAATAATAATAATAATAATAATAATAATAATAATAATAATAATAATAATAATAATAATAATAATAATAATAATAATAATAATAATAATAATAATAATAATAATAATAATAATAATAATAATAATAATAATAATAATAATAATAAAAATGCAGGATCGTATCAATACTCCCGCCTCCAAAACACCTTATCCTCAAGGTGTTGCTTGAAAATGTTGCGTTGGGTAATTTTGGGATCCCATGTTCTTCTTTGCGCACAAACCCGTTCTTGTCTCAACTAAACATTCATACAAATCTGTTCATGAGAGATCAGACACCCCCACTTTAACTTCATAATCTGCCATCTCAATGTGTTATAATATGGCTTACTTTCGTCTGCCGAATGTTGTTCATCAAGTGCATTAGAGAAGTCATCCTTAGTAATGATTCAAGCACCATCTGAGGCTCATCTTCTACTGCCATAATTGGTTCCGTAATATCAGCTTCCTCCATGGTTAAAACATCCAAAAACTCCACCAAATTACTGCCATCTTCTCCACTTATTTGAGTGGTGGCAGATTGTGTTGGATAATTTACATTTTCCTCATCAAAATATGCAACCACCTGGTTATCTTTTGGTGTTGATCCATCAGCACAATCTTCAGTGACAAAGATTTGTTATTTAGGATTTGATATTATATCTTCATATGCTTCCTGAGCTCTTTTAAGATCATACCACTTCTCCCTTCTTCAACCTCCTTAGCGCAGCCCATTGGGATCGCCAACTTCTTCAATAAATCTGTAATCTCTTTATTTTTACGGGTTGATTCAGCTCTCTTAGCCTCCATTCTTTTCTCAAAGTTATAAATTCGATCTTCCATTTGTATGATATTCCTTGTTACTCATGACTAATCTGATGATGAGCAGTAACTCTAGGATTAACAGTAAATTTCGGTGAACAGTAACAGATGAACAGTAACCGGAACTTCGATCTCTTTTTTTTTAACCCTAGAATCGAGCAGCTCTGATACCAATTGATACGAACTAGAATCGATAATGAGGTATATCGATAAATAAAGAACAAATGTAGAGTAATCGACATTCGAGAGGTCGAATAAGCTCTCCCAATAATGATATTAAATCCCTAATCCATTCATATAATTCAGCATAAAATCCATTACAACCCTAATACCCTATATAATAAAGGATACCCTAGACTTAACTTGGTCCCTAAGAAAATATAATAAAAGAAAACTAACTAATTAATTAATTAATTAATTAATTAATTAACTAATTAATAATAATGATAATAATAATAATAATAATAATAATAATAATAATAATAATAATAATAATAATAATAATAATAATAATAATAATAATAATAATAATAATAATAATAATAATAATAATAATAATAATAATAATAATAATAATAATAACTATAGAATGTAGGATTGTATCAACCAAAGATCAGATAATAATAATATTATCATATGTAGTAACAGATTGGTATGGCGTAAAAAGTAAAAAATTAAGAAACAGACAACGAGAAGTATGTGGGTCATCTTAAAGTTTTGAAATGCGTTAAAATCTTAACCATTTTGACTTGTTACCGAACCTGCAAAACCAATATTGCCACCTCAATAGAGCACCAATGTGAGATGTTACTCATAAAAATATATTGTATTGTTTTTACAATATCGTCAATAATATCGAAAGTAACATAAACAGTTACGATGAGTCATGGAAAATCATAAACAGTCTAGTCCTGATCCTCATCAGGGTCAAAATGCCTGATCTTCACATCAGCATCTTCTCCATATTGAATGCAGTTGTCGATTTGTGAAAGAACGTACTGTACGCTGTAAAATATACAACGCCTAGAAGATCAATTCCCATTCAACATCATATAATTAAATATATAAAAAAGAAAACGATATACTATATCAATGAGTTCAGAAGTCAGAACAAATGAGTAAGCAAGAGCTAACCCGAGCAGGGTTGACCCATTACTTATCCAATAATACTAAAATACAACCCGAATACTCACTAAACATTCCAAGCTCACTTGTATATACGAAATATAAGGGTTACGGAAATTTACCTGCTCTCCTTCCTCAAATCAAGTGGCACAAAACTTACCATGTTGTGTTGATCTACCTGGTACACCATGAAGAGTTAGTCCCCGTGTTTAAGTTTGAATATACAGTTATCTTCTTTAATATAGAAGTTTAGCTATCAATTCTTGTATGGTATCTATTTTACGATGTTTAAACAAAAAATAATAATAAAAAAAATCTAAATAATTTAGAAATGAATACTTCAATTAAGGCCTTGTTGAGCTTTTGGAATTGAGGACCCATGCGCTGATTCAATTCCAACAGTAGTCAGGATCTGGATTCAGGTAACTATTGGTTATGAAACATATATGAGTAAAATGAAGATGATCACAATGAAAACATGTTAAAGTAATATAGAAACTAATTCTTCAATGTCTCGTTTTCAAGTCACAAGGTCCATTTTGGAGGGGATGTTAACATGAGGCAGTTCAAGTTGAACCATTGCAGAGAAACATGCCATGCAACCACACTAATAAACTTGGTCACATCCGTGATGAACTAAATTACGTTGAAAATAATTAGAAAACGTAATAAGATAAGCAAAACAGTATTTGACATATGGGTAGAAAAATGAGAAAAACGAGTCAAAGCAAGTTTGATTCGAAATTGGTTTTTACTTTTAGCTTTAGTCAAAAAGAATCGGGTTGGGTTAACCCCTAATACTTTTTGTCCAAATTTACTTATAACAGACAAGCGTGTCAATATGATCACATGAGGTATATTAGTATTTCGAATACACTTTATTGGAAATAGTGAAATTTGATATTTTGTTCCGGTTTCTTTTTGGTTGACTATTATTTTACCCATTTCACCATTCAGAGATAAATCATATCCCCAAATAACAACACATACTTTTTTTAGGGTAAACGGCCATATCCCCAAATAACAACCCATACTTAAAGAAATAACAAAATGAAAGACTTAAGGACTTCAATTCAGTGATAAAATATAACTCAAATCCACCTACTTGTAGACAACAGAAAATTCCATCTCTAGAAACTAAAAGATAACACACACACACACACACACAGAAATAATAATAATAATAATAATAATAATAATAATAATAATAATAATAATAATAATAATAATAATAATAATAATAATAATAATAATAATAATAATAATAATAATAATAATAATAATAATTATAATAATAATAATAATAATAATAATAATAATAATAATAATAATAATAATAATAATAATAATGTGGGATGGTGGGCTTGATGTATGTGTGGACTTGACAAGGTCATCACACTTGACGCAAACCGGTATGGTTGATTTTGTGCCGGGTCGTGCGGTTATTAAAGCCGCACAACGTAAATGCATCAAGTACGAGGCTAAATGCGCGGATATAAGATATGGATTTCTCCCATTTTCATCCTCTTCTTTTAGAGGACTTGAGAAGGATGCGGTGACCTTACTAAAGCGTATCCGAAGATTCGCGGTGACTCAAGATATTGGAGCACGTGCTGCTGCTCATATTTTTAGTAGGATTAGCTTCGTTATAGCTAGAGGAGTGGGGGCTCAGTTAGTATCTCGTCTCCCCACTAATTTCTTGTAAATCCTACGACGACGACGACGACAACAACAACAACAACAATGGAAGGATACTCCATGCAGTACACGAGACCACCGTTTGGTACAATATGAATAGTCACAATATGAATAGTTCAACTAGTAGCTTCACAGTGTTGGTACAAACTTGAGCAATAAGGGTATGTTTGGCGAAAGTAAATGTTGCTGGAACTGGAGATGGTGCTGGAGCTAGTGCTAGAGATGGAGATTATAAAAAGATATTATTTTTATAAGCTACATGAAGTAACCTTTTATTTTAAGAGATTATGGGAGATTTTTTTTTTTTTTTTTTTATATAATCTCTTATAAGTTATGTCTGCCAAACGAAGAATATTTTTTAAGTAGCTTATTTTTTGAAAAAATAAGCATAATCTCTCCATAATCTTCCATAATCTCTTGCGTTAAACATACCAAGTAGACTGTAAGTAGCAAATGAATATTAGGTTTGGCGAAAGCCTATAAATATATAACTAAATATGGCATAACTGGAGAGGTAGATGACTAAGTGGGATGTATTATTTAGTATTTACTATACGTAGGTTTTTCGATGTAAGCATAAAACAACTGGACTTTGTATGTTACCTTTCCACTTCCAGCAGGGCCGATGACTAGCTGAGTGTAACTCGTAACCGCACACTCGTATATAGATAAATAATGTATCAAACAAAGTACAAACAATCTCTCCTCCTTATTATGCAATTTGTAATTCTTCCATTCTATCCCTTGTTCATCATTTGTTCTTATTTCGTTTCCCTATTTTACCATCCGGAAAAACTCTGGTTCATCTTTTCTATAGCTAGTTATTCGGTTCCTTCTTCATACTTGGTCGTTTGTCACTTCATTCGTTAATTGTTTTGTCATAATTTGTTTTAATACATAATCTTACTTTGGAATAATATTACAGGGACTAACTTGGACTTTTTGTATTGTTTGTTTATATGTGTTTAAAGGTACAAGGACTGGTTTGTTAGAAAATAAAGAATGCAAGAACTACAAGTGGATACAGCTGAAAGCTATAAGTCAAAGCTATAAAAGGCAAAAGATTAAGAGTCGTTTGATTTGTAAGTGGGATTGGAATTGGATTAGGATTTTGAAAAGGTTTGAAAGAAAAGGATGAGAGAGAAAATTAAAAAAATATTTATAAGTAAAAAAAATTTGATTGGTTGGATTAAAAAATAAAAGTAAAAAATAAGTAAAAAGAATTAATAATATGTGGTTAGATTCATCAAATAAAATAAAAAGATTTAATTGGTTGGAATCATTGAAAGCCACCAAAATAGATAGCTTTCAAAATTTTATTCCAATAATATACGAAAGGTATCAAAAGTGAACCAAACAAGAATTTAACTAAACTTTGATTCAAAACTCACCTATACCCTTAAACCAAACGGGCCCTAATTAGGGTTTTAATTATCTCACCAGCCGTTTCCTTATTTTTTTCAAATCAATCGCTGTCTAAAAAAAAAAAAAAAAAAAGAAAAAAAAAGAAAAAATGTCTCAAAAATATTTTGTAATAGAACATTTATTATACATACGATTGAGTAGCAGATGTATGTTTGTGATTTGTTTTAACTGAAGTGAGTTCAAGTTGTTTTGTAGTTTGATTTATAGATTTTTACATAATCTAATCAAATCTTTCCACCATTTACAAACTATTTTGTATTCTTCTACTAATATTTCAAACTACTTCAATATCCAACCCACCGAAAGTAAAAGGAATCCGGAATGGGAGACGTAGCTGCTAAAGAGCTTTTTGGAAGAGTATTTAACTCATTGGTTGGATTCGCAATCAAAGAGATCAATTACATGCGGAAGTGCTCTGAAAATGTTGAAAAGAACAGGGACGAATTAAGGAATCTCAAAGCTATGCGGGGGAAGGTACAACAACAAATAGATATAGCAATTCGTAAAGGAGATAATCTCATAATTGGTGTGGAAGAGTGGGTGAAAAAAGTGGATGTTGAAATATCCAAGGCGGAAGAGTTTCTTGAACAAGAAGCAAATGCCAAGAAGACGTGCTTTAAAATTGGATTGTGTGGTAATTGGCACACCCTTTACCATTACGGTAAGATGGCAACAAAGATGTCTCCTTATCTTCTTCGGCACCAAGAAGGTGGCAAAGGTTATGAAACTTGTGTCTCTGTATATACTCCTGCACCTGGACCACTAGAAGTCTACCAAAACAANATTGGATTGTGTGGTAATTGGCACACCCTTTACCATTACGGTAAGATGGCAACAAAGATGTCTCCTTATCTTCTTCGGCACCAAGAAGGTGGCAAAGGTTATGAAACTTGTGTCTCTGTATATACTCCTGCACCTGGACCACTAGAAGTCTACCAAAACAAGAATCTTGATGATATTGCTACCCAAAACTCAGCTTTGGGGGATATCATCACAGCTATTGAAGACGAAGACGTAAGCAAACAAATCATTGGAATCTATGGCTTAGGAGGTGTAGGAAAGACGACACTAGCCATGGAAGTTAGTGCAAGAGTAAAACATCTATTTGCTGCGGTTGCATTTACAACTGTTTCCCAAACTGTAAGTATTGAAAAGATTCAGAATGATATTGGGGATGCAACAAAAAGAATAATGAAAGGGGAAAAGATTCTTATCATACTAGATGATGTTTGGGAGAAGGTGGATCTGGAAAATTTGTGCATTCCATGTGGGATTAATCACCCGAATTGCAAGATTTTGTTGACATCTAGAAGCGAATCTGTGTGTGAGAAAATGAATGCTCATAAGATATGTGTAAATGCATTGCCAAAAAAGGAAGCTTGGATTCTTTTCAAACGTGTGGTTGGTGTACGAGTGGAGACAGACGCCGACCTGAAACGAGTTGCACCGAAGGTTGTTGAAGAATGTGGTGGATTGCCACTGTTCCTTAAAACAGTAGGAAATGCTCTGAAACATAAAAGCATTGAAGATTGGGAAAAGGCTCTTACTCGACTTCAGGAACATGCACCAACACGTGTAGATCCAGAGATAGGGAAAGCATTTACTCGTTTAAAACTAAGTTATGACTTCCTTGATAATGAAGCCCGATTGTGCTTCTTACTGTGTAGTATGTTCGAAGAAGATAGAGAAATTTGGTTGGAAGACTTGGTAAATTATGCCGTGGGTCTTGCAAAGTTTCATGGCCTCAAAAGCATTGAGGATGCAAGACAAAGGGTTGAAGATGCAGTGAACATACTCACATCTTCTGGCTTGTTATTGAACCTGGATGACAAAAGGCGTACCAAAATGCATGACGTTGTTCGGGATGTGGCGTTGTTAATTGCATCTGAAGGTGATGGTAAGAACAATTTTTTAGTGGAGGCTGGGAAAGGGTTAACAGAATGGCTACCAAGAAAAAACGAGTTAGAAAGCTACACTGGGATCTCACTCTGCAAAAATAAGATCAGTAAGCTTCCTAACCACGAGCTTTACTTACCACACCTTGATATTTTCCTTATACAGCGGAATGATGAATTGCCAAAGTTTTCGGATGAACTCATTCGAGGTATAAAGGAAGTTAGAGTTTTAGATATGTCATGGTGTAAGATCCAACCCTTGCCACAATCGTTTAAGTTTCTCACAAAACTTCGCATGCTCGATCTTCAGGGAAATAAATCTCTTCATGATATTTCTATTCTTGTGGAGATGCAAGACCTTGAGATTCTAATTCTCGATAAGACTGGAATCAAAGAAATTCCTCAAGAGATTGGTCAGTTGGTCAATTTGAGGCGACTTAGAGCTCTTAATTGTAGTAATCTATCTCATGTAGCACCTGGTGTCATATCACAGCTTTGGAGGTTAGAAGAGCTGTTGATTGGATTCATGTGGGAGCTTGAAGGAATCTATGAGCGTATTGTTGAGATAATGAACTTGTCGAACCTCACATATTTGGCTTTACATGTGCCGCGTTTTGATGTGATTCCTGAAGGTTTCAATCTTCGAAAACTGAAGGGATTTTTTATCCAAATTGGAGGATCCTTGGAATTTTTTTATCCCTTAGCCAATTTAAAAAGTCAACATCTAGTTATTAAGACTGATTATGTTGAGATTCCATTCTTGAAGTCGCTTAAGCAATTGATTGAGGCAAGTCACAGTACAGATCTCTATTGCATTGAAAACTTGAATAACATCCTGCCCCAGCTGTATCATGAAGGTTTCAATGAATTAGAGCATATCAAGTTGAATAACTGCCCCAATGTATCATGCTTGGTTGATACAACAAACTGGGATCAATTTCATTCGTCTAAACACCTTGGAGAAGGCAAAATAAAGGACAAGTTTTTTGGGAAACTTAAACACCTCCATTTGGCCTATCTACCTAGTTTGGAGGTTCTATGGAATTGCCCAGATCAATATATAAGTCTTAGTAACCTAGTAACTCTTTCAATTTTTCAGTGTGATAAGTTAGTAAAAGTATTTCCAGTGAGTGTTGCACAAGGGCTTGTCAATCTGCAGAATTTACATATTAGCTTGTGTAATAGTTTAGAGAAAGTGATTTGGGATGGAGATGAGGAAACCAGTAAAAGTGAAACTGAACATTCTGAATATATCGTGTTCCGTTCCCTTGCCAAGATTGACTTTTTCATTTTGGAAAGACTAGAAAGGTTCTACTCAGGGCATTCTACCATCAAATATCCGGCTTTGGTGGAAGTAAATATCTATTCTTGTCCAAGCATGAAGATGTGGGGACCTGGAATCCATGAAACACCGAAGCTCAAGTTTGTGAAAAATGTGCAACTGGATGGACCTGATGCCACCATTAATTATGCAGTGAATAAAATCTATGAGGCAGAGAAAAAACTCTGGGTAATAAGAGTTGTTTTTAATTACGTGTAGAATTTGATACGATTAATTTGCCTTCCAAATCTAACACTTCTTAACTTCTTGTTTTTGTACAGAATGAACTGATGATGATGGAGCCCAGGTACGTTTGAACCCCATTTTGACCCTTGTTAGTATATGACCCTCATAACTAAGAACCCCCACAGAAGCCTGATGACCCATTGTGACAATTTGAACCTCAATTTGGACCCTCAAATAAACCTGATGACCTTTCATAACAAATTCCACAATTAGGATTGTTAAACCGCTTGAATCTGTTTATCTGTTTTATGCTTGTATGAATCTGATTTTGTTTTGTTGAAATAGGGATTGAAATTTGATGGTATTATCACAAAAGAAGATGTGAGTAAAATTCGAAGTTTTGGATTAGGATTAGTCTGTGATTGATTGTGTTTTTTAATTTGCAGAATAAGATGTGAGTAAAATTCAAAGTTTTGCAGGATGTGTTTTTCATTGATTTGTTTTTTATAATAAATTGTAGGATGAAGATACAGATGAAGAAATAGATGAAGATCAAATGATAATGTGAAGAATATTTGGAGATTGGATTGGGATGAAAACAGGATAGGGATTGGGAAAAAGGATTGTTTTGTGCAGTTTTGGAGTTAAAAGGATTGCAAATCTTTTGGTGTGACTGGTTATGTTTTTATTCTAAATTGTGAGTTTGTGAGGCTTACTGGGTTTCTTTGTTTTTTGGCTTTGTATTGTAGACTTTCTGGTATTGTTTTTAATTGCATTTTGCTTTCAAAAAGAAAAAAAAAAATGTTTTTTTTGATAAACAAAAAAAAAAAAAAAAAAAAAAAA
>LBNU01002449.1:116490-129416 GCA_014162995.1 Artemisia annua
AAATTTTTTTAAATGATTATCTTTAATAATAAACAAATATAATTAAAACTCATAAATCAAACAAAACAAAGATTAAATTATTTGTTTTTTAAAAAATAAAAATATATCATTCAAAAAAAAAAAAAAAAAAAACGCGCGTGCGCGGTCATTATAACTAGTATTCAACTATAATTTTATCTTATTCTTTATAAATGAGTTATACTATTGATTTTCTTTTATTTTTGAAATTTTTTCCTTAAAGTGATTTTCTTTCATTTTTTATAAGGGATAATTACCAAAATAGACCGGGCAACCAATGTTTAGGCATTTCTAGGCTGATTTTTAAAAATTCTCAATTTAGAATTGGATGCCCTGAGCAACTATTGTATAGCAAACAACTGGATGACCCGTTTCCGACCACCACTGTTGGTACGAGGTAAATGTATCGTAGGTTTGGAGAAATAAAGACCTCACTCGATGAAACGACGAAGGGAACTCGTGCCTAACTCGGCTTATAAAAGAAAGAGATAAAAGTTGACACAAAATGAAGCTCAAACTCGCAAAATGAAAACCATACTCGCAAAACATGTTTCATACTCACAAAATAAGGAAAGAAAACTCCATACTCGCTAGAACCTAACAATCCATACTCGCTAACCACTTACTATCCATACTCGCTAATTTATAGACTTGATACTCGCAATACATACTCGCTAGGTCAATCTCATACTCGCTAAAGAAAATCTCATACTCGCTAGAACTAAGATTGATACTCGCTAAATCAGTAGTGATACTCGCTAAACACAAAATCAAACTCGCTAAAAATTATACATACTCGCTAGGACAAATCCCATACTCGCTAGATCTCATACCATACTCGCTAGAACTCATACAATACTTCAAACTTGTTAAACCCTAACCTTGTACTCGCTAAAACTAAAAGAAAAACAGATTTTGAATATTTTTACGTGAACAAAAGATTAAAAGCTTATAAAAACTAAATAACACTTATAAAAAACTTTATAACAACTAGTTTAAGAAACCAAAGAAGCTTATATAAGCTAACGACTCAAAATACAAGCCCTAACCCATTTTTTTTTTTATCTTATTCGAACAAAACTCATGCAAAGGTGACAAGTATTTTATAAAAGCTTTTGTAGATGATTGAAATAGATGTAAAGAACGACTAGTAATAATGAAAATAAACTCAAAAACTAGTAAATATTGAAAAGGAAGATTGAGATGAAGCGTGACAATAAGCAAGAAAGAAAGATTAGGACATGAAAATATAAGCTTGCATTAAAAATAAAACTTACACTAATAAAAACTAAATACTACTAACACCCACTCCTATGAGGTCCAACCCTCTAAATCTAACCAACCCTCAAATCTAGATCTAATCTTCTATTTATAGGCCAAGGCTTTCACATGTTTGACAATGTTGCACGTTTAGCCCTTGAACCTTTACAATTCATGATAAACTCACTAAAATTACATTACAAACGTTACTAATAAACTAAATACTAAACGTAGAAGTCTTGTAACTTGGAGGATTTGAGTAGACGTGTATTTCAAAGGTCTTCAAAGATGTAAAAGTGAACACTTGCTCGAACTTGGAAAGCTTTTTCTTATAAATCTCTTTCAACTTCGATTAAGCGTTTCTTTCATCTTCTTGAGCTTTTAAGAAATAACTTTGTCGTCTTGGGCTTTTCTTAAGTAGATAACATCGTTGACTCGGCTTTTTGACACTTTTCCACATCTCGTGCTCGTTTTAGGGCTTTTTGGTTGATTTTTATGTCGTTTTTGCAATATCCTTCCCTGCACGATCACAAACACAAAAACACGATATCTTTGGCGTTTAACGTTAGTTTTTGGTCTTTTAGAGTCTGAAAATGGTGAATAAAAGGTATGTGAATAAGCACATACCAAAATCCCCCAGACTAAGGTATTGCGTGTCCTCACGCAATGTAATCACGTCACGCTTTAAAGATAAATAATTTCACACCTCTCTTTACTAACTTTGAAAAGTAGCAAAACGTTCAAAAGAGATACGAAATCATTTATTCCCTAAAACGCCCCGGTTTTCCATTTTTTTCCATATGCTACTCATATTATACTACTTTAGCTTATGACGGTGTGCTTGACTTTCATTATCTTTCAATAACGATTAAGGGTCATAGAGTAAGAACACGATTCATAGAAAAGTGACCGATTGGATAAAATTCATCGTCCCTGATTTTTCACAAGCTCCCAAACTAAGCGTAAAAACGGATCATTGTTTAATTACAAGTTAGATGCCAACGCTACTCATGGAAGTTACTCGTGTACCGCTTGCTCCCATTTTCCTATTTTTGTATCTCATTATTTTATTTTTGTGAGAGAAATGAATTTCTTCATAAGCATCTCGTTTCATAGTTTTTAGTCCGATAAAGATACCAAATTCATACGCTAAGTAGTTATCGATCTTCTCTTAAGAAGGTTTGCAAGAGAAATGTGGTCCACATCAAGGATATTGGATACATACAAAGACTTTGGAATACATCAAAAATAGACATAAGTTGGCGAGTACATTTCACGTGCACCTCATGCGTCCGATCTAGGATCGTAACATGCACCTCACGCGCGACCAACTTTAGTCTTAACACTAGAACTCATGATCCATAAATCTTCAACATACATCCTTATTCTTTCTTTTCTTTTTCTTTTTTTTTTCTTGATACTTTTTTTTTTTTTTTTGGCCTTAGTAACTTCTTGACTCCGAACCTTCACGGTTTCAATCCAAGACCTACCGCCAACTGCTAGGGTTGGAATCTAGGATCCAAGGTCCGATCTCAATCCGAAGTCTTAAAGCACCTTAGCTCATACATAACAACGGGCTTTTGGGTAGCTCCGAAACCACATGCGTACTACGCTTATACAACGAAATACAATACAATACAACTCAACTGGCATGTATCCTTGATGTGTACCCAATTTTTCAAGCAAAGATTCTCTCAAGAGGACCAAGAACTACTCATCGGCTAAACCTAATATCTTTAATTATTTAGCACAGATATGGGGTGAAGCAATTTTGTGGGAACAAAAAGTCATGAGTACCTTCGATGAGCTTTAAAGAGATCCAACTACTCTATGCTTAGCATCTAACTTCTAAAGAAACTCTATCATTTCTCGTTCTTCGCAAATTTAAAATCCCAAATAATGAGATCCGCGAATGCTTAGCCGATAATCAAGCCACGCATATATAAGGTCAAGTACGGGAGCCGACAAAAGAGTAGCTCCTTGTGTACAAAACTAGCACAAGCTTATGTGATCATCATTGGTTAAGGGAACAAGCTAGGGCTCAACACGCCCGGATCAAGTCAAAATTTTTATTCTCACTCTTACCTAGTAGGAAAGTCAAAACACGGTGTCAAAACTTTTATTCTATTTTTTTGCATAATTTTTACATTTTTCTCATTTTTTGTGCTTTTTCTCTTTGAAAATTTTCAAAAATTTTCAATTTTTGTGGTTTTTTTTTGAGGAAAAACAGGGTTGCGTAAGTAAACAGCAATGGTGAAAGTGCTAGGTCAATCAAATCGAAGATTCACCCCCCCAGACTAAAGATAAACATTGTCCTCAATGTTTAAAAAGGTAAGGGTAATCCTAACAATAAATCTAAGGCCGTTTATTAAGTATGCCAGAGATACCGTTAGTCGATAAGATTTTGGATATTTGATTTCCATTCCAGCATCAATACATGGGACTCGAGTGAAGATGAGATGATCCAACGAGCACGAGAGTCATCATGAATTGGGGAAATCCTGCACATACACAAAGCAAATTGGCAGAGCAATTCCTCACAAGAGACTTGTTTGTGACTGTTTATTCGGGCGTTTTTTGGCTATGGAGTACTTCTCCTAGGCTACTTGGTATGCTCCCCTCTTCCTCTCGTCACAGCTGTTCTGATGTTCATATTGCTATTAACTTAGATATCATATATGCATAGACAAAGTGGATCATCCTATAGTCAGGTTGGCCTCCACCGTCATCGTCGCATATACAAACAATATTCAGTAAGCGAGCGAGGAGTGATAAGACTATGAAGAGCAGTACCTCCCTCTGATGTATTTACTTGTCCATGGAGGACGCATATATGCTGCATCAACAGCATTGAGAAAGTCTACGATCGCCAAGAGTGAACTTGAGAAGGCTGTGACATCAAGTGAGGGAGGTGGCGCATATGCTGACTGAAGAACAAACCTGCCACACCGCTCTCAACACTCGCGGAAACAGCCTAAGAAAGGTGCTAGGATGTAATGCAATGTATAGGGATAGCATGTGTGGAAATAGTGAATAAAGATAGAAAAGGGAGGTCCGTAAAAAAGACCAGCTGAGAACTTTCGATAGAAAGCAACAATCGGTCCATGTGGAAATGTTCGCTGAGGGTTGTGTTTTGGTTGTGTCTTTTTTGTTCTGAATAGATATAAGCACAGGAAGTCAATACAACTCTCACCTGATAAAGAAAGTATCCTTCGTTCTCTACACCTACATATAAATTGTACAGCTATCCACTTTTCATGACTTGATTCTTTCCTTGACCTACCGGGAATGAAAACGCCTGATGTCACTTCATTCCTGGTCCTTATTTAGTACTCTGCGCGAGAAAGAGATATAACGATCATGATAACACCATGAGATTTATGCCTTACAAAGATAATCATAAGTCAAATACCGATTACTGTATCAAAGACCATGTTTTTATGTGTTTTGCCGCATAACTAAAAGATTTCGCGATCTCAGATTCGTAAAAATACCACGGTGTAATCCACAGTTTCGCCGATATCTAGAGAAACAGATCGGTCCAGGGCCTCTCCTATACAACCTATCACAGGGTTCGAAGACATACAGATTCCTGGCTGATTATAAAACATTGTGAATAAATTATCATCAAATAGGTCCTTTTATAAGTTTCACAATCTCTAAAAGCTCAGAAACGATAAGTCCGCTGCCTATATGATAAGTTTAATCAAAGCATACAAAAGTAATAATGAAGGGACTTTTTGGTCCCTCAAATCTTATTCGTCTCAAAATGACTCAAAGGCTCGCCATAGTATTGCAAGCTTCGTGCACTAAACATTTTGGCAACAATATTTCAGCAGTCCACAGAGGAGTGTGCGAAGAATAGGAAGGAAAAGTAAGTCGGAGGTTATTAAGTTCTAATCCACTGGGAATCTCATAATTAGAATCAGTAGAAGATAAACTGCTATAGATCCCTGAGGATATTCTCCGAATGTATGCATTCACTACTATGATTATCCGATATGTCAGTACAGTCTTCTCTCACTTTCTCAATGTCTTCATAAGCTGTAGCCGAAGCATACAATAGTTGTGCTGTCCTCTATACATAAAATATCTGTGATTGTTACTCCACATATAGGATATTATCCATAAAATGAAATCTCTTGTAGAATAACAAAATTTCGTGATGCATATTTATTATAGCATATTATTATATGATCTATACGTTGAGTCTTCACTACAAAATTGAATTCTTTATCAAATACTGTTCTTCTAAGGTTTTAAAACGGGAATGGTGAGGTATGAAATGTTGATGTTTTTTGCCATGTAATTACATAGGCAAAATATTGCAATGAAATTGTGGATAATCTCCGTATGGTCACAGCAATTACAGGTCCTCTTCCATGTTCTGGTGAAATACCATCGACGAGTCTAGCTAATAGTCTTCTAGAAGACATTCACATCGATCTCAATATCAATACTTAGGTTCCTCTAACCACAAATAATACTTCCATTCAGCCCACGCAATACCTACTTCTTTCTGTTATTCTAACAATCGATTATTCCCCAGAGACCGACGATCACTTTCAAAATCTCATAGATCCCGTTAGAAGTTTCCCCGGACTCACTTTGGATTGGGACAAGGTTCTCAACACTAGACTTATTGAATTCGTCCGATTCCGTTGCCGGAATAGTGTTAAGAGGCTCGCCCCCCATTGTTAGCGAGTCCTCGGGCTCTACGGGAGGAAAAGTAGGTACATCACAATCTTCGGCCGTATCAAAAGTATATTTTTCAAAATCGGGTAAAGAATCCTTGAGCTCGGGCTCCAAAGGATCTGACGGCTTAACAATATCAAAAACAAGTGTTGAAGAACATTTTGGAGAATCCGGAGGTGGGACAAGTGGTGTGCTCTGAGAGCTAGCAATTTCCACCACTTCCGTTGTAGTCTCTGGTTCTTGTTCTTGAGGGACGTGAAGATAAGGCAAGACGTTCTTTTCAGTCACCGTTTTAAGCTCAGCACGTAAACTTGATAAACTCTTAACCGTAAATCGAGAAAAATTAGGATAAATTCTTGACGGTTTTGGGGGAACAACTGATTCTTGGAAAACCGAAGGTTGGACGTGTTTAGCACTTTCATTATCAAGGGAAAGTACCGGGTCCTTTGTCACCTCGGTTTCTCGTTCCATTTCCATCACCGGAGAAGAGGCAGGAGTCGATGGTTCATCATGAATAACACGAGCTCTCGCAATCTCTAAAGCGGCTAGAAGTTTAAAGAAATTGTCGTCTAGAGATTCCAAAGAAATATTTTCAACATTTAAAGGTTCACAAGATGGAGTGGGATTGCCACTCGAAGAATTGATTTCGTTTTCTTCTTTCAAAGACGCGTCTTCTCCGCTCTCCTCAAAGTTTTCTTTTTCTTGGTTTCTTCTAAGAATTATCCCTTTTAACTCATTCATTAGACTGAGAAGTGATTCTTTTGGTGGCTCAAAATGAATATTTTCAACAGATTGCCCATAATTCTCAAAATTCGGAGTATTTTGGAATGAAGCATTATTGAATTGACATACGGTTCTTGCTCATAAAGGTTTTGAGGAGGTAGGTAAGAATCATTTGGAGGATAATTGGGAAAGTTCGAATTACAGACTTGAGAGTATGAATTTCCATTTTCAAAAGCACAAAACGAACAAAATCCATTTATAAGATTTCTACCACACCTCATGCAAGTACACCATTGACAATACGCTGAAGTCGGATCCAAACAATTTCCACATCCATTACAGAAAGATTGATCGAACGAAGATAAGTAGGGCTGAGGTGGGTAGTCAGAAAAATCTGAAAAGTTGTTGAATGTATTCGAGTTTGAATCATAAAAGGATGGATTATTTGAACCACAAAACAAACAACTTCCATTCTGAAGGTTGTTACCACACCGTTCGCACGTCCACAATCGAGGTCTTTGCAGCAATTCCTCCAAAGCGCGCGTGTCCGCCATTAAATGATATGAAGATAAGGAGATTATCTTTTTTTTGGGTTTTTATGTTGGAAAAAATGAAAAGTGAAACAAAAGTGAAAACCAATTTAAAAAAATAAAATCTTTTTGGATTTTTGATTTTAGAAAAGTGGAAATCAAAAGTGAAAACAAATTTGAAGAGAAAATATTTTTGGATTTTTATATTTTGAAAATATTTACAAAAGCGTTAACTTCTCGAAAGAAGGATCTTCAAAACACATTACTCAAACGATCGAACGACTTAATCTTATCAACCGCTCCCCGGCAGCTACGCCATAAATTGATCGTTGCAGAATCAAGCGGTTAAGCTTATAAACACGAGTCGTAGTCCCAACGAGTGTTGAATTGATCTCGTCACTCAAAATCGTGAGTTATGTGGAGTGAATGAGTTTGAAAGATGATTTGGTTTTGATTATACTACAATGACAATTAAAATGCGGTTAAAGTAAAGGAAAGCAATAAAGTGACGCAAAGAAATTAAACAAGTAAAGTTGCATGAAATAAAGTGACTTAAAGAAAGCGATAATTAAAGTGCGAAAAGTAATTAAAAACGGTAAATGAATTTAAAGACAATTTGTTTGCAAAGCGACTTGAATAAGTTCACTAAACATGAGCTAAAGGTTTGTGACGAATTATTTTCCTTTCTCGAGATTAGTTGTCAATTAATCTTTTGAAGAGNNNTCAAAGATGTAAAAGTGAACACTTGCTCGAACTTGGAAAGCCTTTTCTTATAAATCTCTTTCAACTTCGATTAAGCGTTTCCTTCATCTTCTTGAGCTTTTAAGAAATAACTTTGTCGTCTTGGGCTTTTCTTAAGTAGATATCATTGTTGACTCGGCTTCTTGACACTTTTCCACATCTCGTGCTCATTTTAGGGCTTTTTGGTTGATTTTTGTGTCGTTTTTGCAATATCCTTCCCTGCACGATCACAAACATAAAAACACGATATCTTTGGCGTTTAACGTTAGTTTTTGGTCTTTTAGAGCTTGAAAATGGTGAATAAAAGGTATGTGAATAAGCACATACCATGGTGCTTGTCGTACGTCTCCACTGTTCAATGTCATATGGTATATCTTAACTGTTAGTTATAGTTGAGGAATAGTAGTAGTACTCGTTCAACGTAACTTGATGAGTTCCATCAAACCATGTATGCCTGGGATTATAGCCGGGCCGCTATCAATGACAGTTTGTGTTTACCCTGCTAATAGCATTTAAGTTGAACGTATGAGCACATGTATTGCTTATACACTTCTACTAATATGCATCCTAGTTTGAGTCCATTGGTGCATAAAATGAGGAAGTGTTTGTTGTGCCAAATGGGTTGCTTCCAAATAGAAAGCATGACCACAGGATTCCATTAAACGACAATACACCACCTATAAATATAAGACCTTATAGACATCCCCCAACACAAAAGGATGCTATTGAGGAAATGGTCAAAAAGTTGCATGAAAGTTGAGTGATAAGCAGTAGCCATAGCCCATTTTCATCACCAGTTGTCATGGTTAAGAAAAAAGATGGGTCATGGAGAATATATATAGAATATAAAGAGTTGAATAAGCAAACTGTGAAGGATAAGTTTCCTATTCCAATTATAGAAGAATTGATTTATGAGTTGTTTGGGGCTAAAGTGTTTACTAAATTGGACTTGAGATCTGGATACCACTAAATATGAATGTGTGAACAGGATATCCACAAGATTGCATTTATTCACAGCCATTATGAGTTCCTAGTAATGCCTTTTGGTTTGACCAATGCTCCATCATCTTTCCAGGCTCTTATGAATACAGCGTTTGCACAGTATCTTAGAAAGTTTGTGTTAGTATTCTTTGATGACAATCTTGTGTATAGTAAGGATATGTAAGGCCATGTGAAGCATTTGGAATTGGTTCTAAACACTATGCAATCTCATCAGTTATTTTCAAAGTAGAGTAAGTGTATGTTTGGCACAACACAAGTGGAGTATCTTAGGCATGTCATTTCTGGTTCAGAGATGTCCACTGACCCTTCAAAGTTAAAATCAATGCAAGAATGTCCTAATCCTGTGAACATTAAGAAACTAAGGGGTTTTTTTTGGGTCTTATAGGTTATTACAGAAGATTTGTTAAGAATTATTTTGCAATTAGTAAGCCATTGACAGATTTACTAAAAAAGAACTCTTTTTTATGGACTGCTACAACCTAAGAGGCCTTTGAAAAGTTGAAAATGAAAATGATTAGTGCTCCTGTATTGACTCTTGAAAAATAGGAATCTGAATTTATAGTGGAAATAGATGCATCAGGTGAAGGTATTGGGGTTGTTTTGCAATAACAAGGTCACATAATTGCTTTTTTTGAGCAGGTCTTTAGCTCCAAGACACATGGGATTATTCACTTATGAAAAAGAGTTATGAGTGTACGCTTTGTAAAAGTGAAGGGGGGGGGGTTGTATTTACTTGATAGGTACTTTAAGATAAAGACTGACCACTTTAGTCTTAAGTACCTAATGGAACAAAGGTTGAAAACTTGATTTCAAATCAAATGACTGCCAAAATTGTTGGGTTATGATTATGAAATACTTTATAAAAAGGGAGTGATAATTTGATTGCATATGCACTTTCTAGATCTCCTATTCCTTTATTGTAAACCATGATGATTTTAGACATTGCCATTAGTTTGTTACAGGGAATTCAACCTAGTTGGGAGACTAATTATAGTATTCAACAGATCATCAACAAATTGAAGCTTGGTGCTGTCACTGACTCAAAGTTCAAGTGGTGTGATAATCAACTAAGAAGGAATGGCAAAGTTGGTGATTGGAACTGACATCACTCTAATGCAAGAATTACTCAAGTATTTTCATGATGAGCCTAGGGGGGGATTATGGTGTGGAAGCAACCTATAAAAGATTGAAATATGTTTTTTACTGGAAGGGAATGAAGAGGACAATTAAGGAATATGTAAGACTTTGTTTCATCTGCCAATGCCATAAGCCTGATTTAGCCCATTATCCTGGCCTGTTGCAACCTTTACCCATTCCCATAAATATTTTGACAGGCATTTCCATGGAGTTCATTGAAAGACCTCCATCCTTGTTGGGTTTTAGATTCTGCTGCTCATATAATGACAACTGCTCAGGTGAATAAATGGAAAATGCTCTAAGTGTGTTTCTATTGCTGGTGTAACTATTACTACTGCTGGTGTATTTTACTACTGATAGTGATGCTGAAGATGTTCAAGAAAATACACTAAGTGGTTATTGCTGCTAGACTAAAGGTTACAATTGCTAGTTCAGAGTTACAACTGCTGCAGGATACAACTGCTATAGTTAGAATACAATTGCTAGAGTGTTTGGTTTATGCTGCTAATGAGATAAACTTGTATAGTCGGTTAGAAAAATATAGAAAAGATTCTTTAAAGATTTATCTTGTATAGAAAGTTATTGTAAGCCGACTAGGACTCCTTAGCCTATAAAAGGAGGTCCTAGGGCATTGAGTTTAGTACGTGTTTTTCATAGAGCTTCAAGGTTTTGTAACACTAATACTTTTGAGTATTCATATTAATATATTGAGGTTGTTTGTTTGTTTATTGTTCTTTACATTCAATACAAAGTTCTTCTTAAGATCAAATACAAGATTCAGCATTGTGTTTGATATACTTCAAGTTAGTTTCTATACATAGTTGTTTTAGATTTATCTAAGATAACTAAACCTTACAAGCTAAGGAATTCGATCAAGTTTATTACTGGGATCAACAAGTCGTATTAGAGCTTATGGTTTATTCCCTTGTCCCATCCTTTCAAAGCTGCTAAAATTGCTCAAGTGTTCTTAGACACTGTCTACAAACTTCATGGGTTGCCCAAAACCATTACAAGTGACAAGGATAAGATCTTCAATAGTACCTTTTGGAAAGAACTGTTTAGCAAGTTGGGTGTCACTTTACAATGTTTAGAGTATTAAAAGATGTTTAGAAGTGTTATTTGAGGTGTATGACAAGTGAAAAACCAAAAGATTAGGTGAATTGGTTAGCTTAGGCAGAGTTTGGTATTATACAAATTATCACATAGCCATTGATACAACTCCCTTTTAAAGTGGTGCATGGTCAGAGTGCTCCTACTCATGTCTCCTATATGGATGGTGATTCTCATGTAGAAGTTGTGGGTAGATCATTGGTGGCAAGAGAGTATGCCATTTCTTTGCGTCAGTTTCATTTGGAAAGAGCTCAACATATGATGAAGATGTTTGCTGACAATAACATGAATGATAGGGTGTTTGCAGTGGCTGGTTGGGTTTTGTTGAATCTACAATCACACATACAAGTGACTCTGAGGTTGCATAAACTTTATAAGCTATCTCCTAAATACTATGGACCCTTTCAAGTGCTGGAAAAGTGTGGATCAATTGCTTATAAGCTGTTGTTACCAGAAACTGCGACCATATACAATGTCTTCCATGTTTCACAGTTGAAAGCTTTTAAGGGACAAGTTAAAACTCCGATTCCACTACTACACTACACTAATGATGGCTTGATTACTGCATTACCATTTACAGTGTTGGATAGGAAGATTGCAAAAGTGGGAAACCGAGTTGTGGTTTATTAGCTGATTCAATGGTCAAATGGCACTAGTGATGATGCTATTGGCTGATTCAGTTGTCAAATGTTGATTCTTGAGGACAAGAATAATTTTAAGGGGAGTGGATTGTTATGAGCCAAATAATCGCAAAGTCAACATACGTCAAAGTCAAAGAAAGTCAAATGTCAGTTAGATACAAATCCTTGGCGGGAAAGTTAGTTGTATCCGTTTTAGCCTTTAAATACCATTTCATGTCATTCATTTTCACTATCAAGATTTGTAATAAACTTCTCATTCTCTGTAATTCATCGTACTAATGAGAAATCCCTTTTCCACCAATTATATTCAATCTCTTTTTCTTTAATGATGAGATTATGGTTATTTGGTTTTGATTATTCATTTCGTTTGTGAAATATGGAATTGATCACATCAAATCACGATCAAACCTTATTAAAGAAATTGATTCTTAAATACCAAAACCAAATAATTCTTCAAACCAAAATCAATTGAACTTCAGTCCAAACTAATCTTAACGAACTATTTTTTCTTCTTTTACTCCATAGATAAAAGAACCTAGCTCGAATACCACTTGTTGGTAATTTAAAGAACGCGACAAATAACAAATCTGACAAAAGGAGCGAAAGCTTTAGTCAAAATTACCACATCAAATACAAAACTAAATAAAAAGGTATCAATATAAAATTATATTTCAAATATACAAAGAAAGATAATGTTGTCAATCCCTATTTATAAGAAATTAAACTCTAAAACAATTATCAAAACTTGTAAAACAAGTCACACAAATTACCAAATTTACTAAACAACTTTTAAAGTTTAAGTCATTAATAAAAAAGTGAAAATTCTGAAATTACTTATATCAGTATGGGTAAGGATCCAGTGAGAATAAAACTTAAAATGAGAAGGATGAGAAATAACTATAAACACACATTTGAGATGCATCGACTTGATTTAGATGCATCTCTATTCATTTAGATGCATCCCAATTAGTTTCGAAAGTGATTTTGAAGTGAAAATGATGCAAAGTAGTACTAACAACAAATTTGACCCGCAGAGGACGAAAAATACATAGGATTCGTCTAAATTGAT
>LBNU01002451.1:0-26365 GCA_014162995.1 Artemisia annua
GGATGATGCCTCGTTCACTGTCGATTTAGAACAACAAGAATATGAAGTTGATCTAGATGTTCTCAGGACAGCTCTCATGCTTCCTACTTCAGAGGTGTATGAACCGATGATGACAGAGCTTGAAATACTCGACTACATGATTGAGCTTGGGTATGATACAGAAGAGTCCTCCAGAATCATATTGTCCAAGATCAACATCAAGAATCTACCTCAACCATGGAGAACCTTCTACATGCTTATCATCAGATCTGTTACGGGTCGAAAGAGTGGTCATGAACATCCCCGACTATCACATCTGCAAGTATTCTAGGGGATGATGAGCAGAACGAACATTGACTTTGCCGATCCAATCATGAGCGACATCATCTTTCAGATCCGTTCTAAAGATCGAACTATGATTCCGTTCTTGAGGTTCACCAAGATGCTCATTGCCCACCTCTACGGGAAAACTCCAGAGTTTAACCAAAGAATATTTGACCGTACGGAACCAAAGCACAGCATTGTGGACGATGAAAAGATTTCTTTCGTCAAGTCCATTCAATTCACTCCAAGGACCACTGGCCTGAGAATTCCTGAAAATCTTCTCACTGACAAGATTCGTGCATCTTCGAACTACCGAATCTACGATCTGGCCTTCCAAGCTGGGAAAGTAGGATTCACTGAACCCGAAGAAGTTTCGAGATACATTAGGGAGACACGCAGCAAGAGAGGTGCTAAGTCTGGAAGATCCAGCAGTACTTAAAATCCAAAACAGCCAAAGTCTAAGCCTGCTGCAACCCCTAAAAGAAGAGTCACCAAGAAGAAAGTCCCGACACCTGAACCATCACCATCACCATCTGAAGCAAGTGGGTCAGAATTCGGCTCAGAAACCAAACTGACACAGATGAAGGAGGGGACTATGAAATAAGGTATGTTGCTCAAGAGGATCCTGAACTCGAACTGGCAAAACAATTAAGTTTGGAAACTCTCCATGAGCAACAACAACAACCAAGAAAAGGAATTGTCATCAATGAACCTGGCCATGATGATAATGAAACTACACAACCTGAATCTGAACCTTCAACTGACAAAGGCAAGCTGAAAAGCGTAGTCGTTGACACTCAAAACCTGGAGAAAGAAGAGCAAAAGAGAATGCAACTGGCTGCTCGTCTCAACCTGGAACAACAACAGGCTCATCAACGACAACTTGAACTTCAAATTCAAGGAGTCGGCTCAAGTTCTTCCATGATTCCCCCAACAGACACCACAACCACAACCGAACAACAAGATAAAGATGCTGAGGGCGACATACTCATGAAAGAAGCTGGAGACAAAGAGACTGATGAAAAACAGAAGGAGACAGAGAATATCTCTCCAGAGTTAGAATCAGAAGGTCAAGGAGGAGAAGATTTGATAGGGAAAACCATAGAGGAACCAGTAGAGGGAAATTTGGATGATCAGACCCAAAACCAAGATCAAGGTGATCAGTTTCATGACACCGAAATGCATTCACCGCTAAAAGAAAGATCTCCGACACCTGAACAACCTCCTATTCCTCAGGATTCTCCACCAAAAGATCCATCTCCACCACACTCAGAATCAGAATCAGACACTGAAGAAGAATCATCATCATCATCATCAGACCAATCACCACCACCACCACAACCAAAAGCAAAACAACCAAGAATGAAGAAAGCCAGTCTGAGAACAACAAAGGCATTTTTACGGGCAAAAAGAGTTGCGGGATCTACAAGGCCTAGAAGAACACCACAACAACAACAGGGTGATCTTCAAGACCAACTGAACAAGATGACTAAATTGGTTGAAAAGCTCTCAAATGAAGTTGAAGGGTTAAGAGAGACGAAAGCTTACGTGGATGAACACATGACTACAAACATGGGTGACATGATCGAGGCCTACACCAATGAATACTTGGATGCAAACCTCGTGATTTCTGTAACTCCAAAGCTTGTTGAACTCTTCACACCCATCAGAGAAGAGCTGAATACCAGAATTCGAAGCAGAATTGAAAAGTTTCTTCGCTCAAATCCATTCTACCTTCAGACAACCAGGCCTACTACTGCGCCTGAGGACTTAACAGTGGAAAATTTGGAAGCTCTTCTAGCTGTGAAACTCACAGATAAGGCAGATAAGACTGATGAAGAAGCTACTCTGCTAGAATTCTTAATACCAATGACGTCATGCAAGGAAGCTGCTGGAACACATAAACGTCACAGGAAAGATGAAGATCCAGACTCAGACTCTCATCGTAAGAAGTCCAAATCTAGTCATGAACCCTCATCTTCCAAACAACCTCCACCAGCACCTAAGACTTCCACCCACAAACCAAAAGGCTCAGCTTCCAAATCTGGACCTTCAGCTGCTGAGGAACCATTCATGCTTCAATCTGACGAACCACAGGATGAACCTCAACCCGAATCAACTCAAATTGAATCTCCTGAACCGTCATCAAAGTCTAAGAAAAAGAAGCAGAAGCAACCCTCAACACGCTTCTCATGGTTGAATGCACCAGAGGCTCCTGATTTGGATTGGGTCACTACAATGATTAAAGCTCATCCACCGCTTGAAACCGAAGAACCACTCCCGGGCAACACTTTACAATATGCTCAGAGTATTCTTTCGGGTCTCCAGTTGGAAAAAGTGACGAAAGCTGAACTTAGGCGAATCAATAAGGATGCTAGTGACTTTCTAAAGGCACGATCAGGAAACAAAATCGAGCTGGACTACCATTTGCAAAACATCACTGCAGCTCTATTTGACTCCTTTGATTGGCTCAACCCGGAAAGCAACATTGACTTACATGGCAAGCATAATGAACCGTACTTCACTGATTGGACAAAACCTTTACCTCTTCAAGGCTTCGCTGACAAGCCTAGAATCCCGTACCGTTTCTTCTTCAACAATTATCTCCGATACCTCACACACGACATCACAACTTCAAAAGATCGCTACAAGTCTTCCTTAAGAATTTCTGTACCGGCTGCTCGTTATGAAATTCCAGACATTGAAGAATCAGCTCCAACATTCAGAAACTCAGTTGTGGAATACAACAGAGACGCCTTACTTGGAATTCAGAACTGGTCTGACAGACGTAAGCTCGGGTACACTCACAGATATGAACGAACTTCTGGTAATGTGAAGAACAAAAGCCGAATCGTTGCTATCAGGGAAGTTCTGGAAGACAGACGGCATGATTATGTCTACATGAAGGAGATTGTGGTCAAGAGGCAAGATGAAAAGCTCTACAAGTTTTGTGAAGCCGATTTTCCACATCTTTATCTAGATGACATAGAAGATATGTATCTAGAAAAAGTTCAAGGAAGGATGAGGGGTCTCCCAAAGTCAGCTCAATACAACTTCATCTCTTCCTTACTCATGTGCATTAGAAGACTGATCATCTGTGAACGCGTAGAAGATCTGCAGTTAGGTGTTGAAAGTTATCAGAACACACTCAACTTGACCAAACCACAACTCATGATCGAAGAACTGCATGAAGCATCTCAACTAATGGTTCTCCTCAAACCAAAGTTCGGGGTCACTTACCTGAACTCAAAGCATCAACTACGGTTTATGCGGTACGACGAGATTCACAAGTTCTGTGATGTTACACTACAACAGGTTCGTGATGGTTTAGTTGAAAGATTGTCGGACGATCTGCTAAAGATGAAGGAAGGAAAGAGTACTCGGTGGAATTCTAGCACAAGAAGGATGGTAAAGAACTTCATACATGCCATTGAAGAAAGGCTTAACCGGAGGGAGTAGATCAGGAGATTGGAAAGCTACATCGGAGTTCGTCCATCATTTCCGATTCTGACATTCCAAAGGCCCAATGCAAAGTTCACCGACTTCAATGCCTTGGCTCCATCTCAGACATAGCTTTTGGTATAAACTTTCATTATTTCCAATTCATTATTGATTATTGTGAATTATAAAGGCTTGTGTACACATTTCAGTGCACAACCCGTACCTTGTAAAGAAAGGACCCTGTGGTACGCTTCAGTGCTACAATCCTAAGATAAGGAGCGAAGGCTTCTTACTTTTGAGTAGAATTTATCAAACTTTTCAGATTTTCATAATTCTACTCAAAAGACAAGTATTTCACCTCAATGATTATCCACAACTTGAGGGGGAGTACTTGTACCAAAACATCGTTCTTAAAATCCCAAATCTTTGATGATAACTCCCCATAAGACTCAAAAAGCATATTTTAATCAAAATCGTTTGCAAAAACAACATTTAATATGCTATTTTTGAGGAGGAGAAGAAGAAAATGATTAAAATATGATGTGACAATATTGTATCGCACTCGAGCTCGACTCAGAATTGACCCGAGAATTGATGAAACAAAAACCGTTAGTATTCGAAAGAATTGTACCGTTTCGAGAAACTCTTTCTAGACGTTACTTTGACGGGTCTAACTTCCGTTATGGATGTTTACAATTTCAAGGTAGTTATTAGGGCTAGTTGTCACCTAAAAACTGACAATGCACCCCTTTAACTAAGCAACGTAACCGTGTCCCTCGGGTACATGTCTATTAAGAGTGGATCAATTCTAAAGTGCAAACTTCTCCCGCATGTGTTATTTTCCGCAAAATATTCATAAGCACATGTGGAGGGGGAGTATTTCATAAGAAAATAAAACCCTCAAAGTGTTATAAAATGTTTTTATTCACAAACACTTTGAGAGATTTTCAAATGAATGGTTTCAAAAGGCATCACTAGGATAGTCATGGAGTTATAAGGTGACTAAGGTTAGGAATAACCGTCCTATGATCCGCCTAAACCGGAGGGATCTACCCAAGGACATCACCAATAGTTAGTATTTAGAAGTCCTTAGGTATGATACGAAAAAAGGAGTAATGAATGAAACGGAGAAAGAAGGGGTTGAAGAATTAAAAAGAAACGTTATGAAAAGGGTGAAAAGAAATGAGCCCTCCAAATTATTCAACCTTAGGGCAGACACCGGGTTCAATTCATATGCTACTGGTTGTTGCTAAGGCGACACCGGTATTGAAGATAAAAGACGTCATGGACCCAGTGACGCATGCACCTTAACCTTCTAGCCACTCGGGTATCTCTCAAAAGATACTTGTTTCATTCTCACGGGGAACCGTTGTAATCTATCGACCTTCTATTTAGAGTTGGTTGATATTGAAACAGGAGACCCTGCCCCAATCTCCGCATAGGAAACCATAAGTTGCACTAATTGAGTCTAGAGCCACGAGATACATCAAAGATCTCTTAGGTACACTTAGTAATCTTACATTGGTTGTTCTACATCAATGGACACCAATTGTAAATTATCGAGTCCTTCGCAGATCTTAGCAATCTGCCCAGAACGTTCATGAGGGATTTACTTAAGTATTTCTCGAATGATTGAACGGAAATCCTGCCAGGGTCAACATCAAACAGCCTTGACAGCAGGTCACTTCGGTAATTCCTCGTGGGTTATGCTTAGTGTTTACGATGGCTTCAAACGGTCTAGATTCGTGGGGTGATCTCCAGCGACTCACCTAATCGTGGGTGTACTTAGTTGTGCCCGTGTAAGCTCCTTACGGGGTATCCGATTAGGAACGGCCTTGGCGCGAATTAGAAGGAGTCTTCACACTACGCTGTTGACGAATTCTAGTTCAAACCTGTAAGTACCGGTTGTATTATTGCTAACTGTTTTATTTCAGGTACAAATGCCATCTTGAACACCAACTTCCACATGCTCATACATACATCTCAAATGCCAAAGAAAGCTCGATGCAACATCACAGTCTAAAGAAAAGATTCTACAACAAAAATCATGAATCTTCAACAACAAAGAGAAAGAGCTACGAATGCATAACTACAACACAGTCAAAGATGTATGAGCATGTTGGAACGGAGCGAATCCCTTGGAGAGACGAAAAGTGACGAATGGCGGATTACTACTTCATCTATCGTTTTCACATCAACAAAGACAAAGATCAAAGAACGATGATATATTTCTACAACTATCATTTTGGAAGACGTCTAAAGCTATCAAAGTTAACATTCACAGTTTGAAGAACAAAAGACGTCTCAAAGCAACCTCGATGATCGTGACAAAGTTTTATCCATCAATAAATCTTCATGACCGATCCTTAGGGGGAGATTGTTAGGATCATAGTTTTCAACTATTTAGTCAAGTCTCGGTCATTTCAATAAATGTAATAGGTTGCTAGTATTATCACTTTTATTTACGTTTTAGCTTAATACTCGTATGGTTATAAGACGAGTCCAATAAATGTCCAATGGGCCTCAAAGCCCATACGTCTAGATGATAGGAAAGGAAGGGAGTGTTGCCCTATCCTCTTCCTATAAATAGGACATCATATATCATTGTAATATTGTTGGTTAATTTCATATCTTAAGGAAACTCTTGTTCTTTCATCTTTCATATTGATCTTAATCAACCAAGTCTATTTCTCATCTCATTTCTCTCATTTGAATACTTGTGTTTACTAATATGGTGACCTAACAGAAATGAACTTTGTGCTTTCAACAGCGGACTCAAGATGACTTGCTTGATGTGTAGGATGATCTTTGGCATTGCTTCGTGATCCTCATCCAAATAAGTAGCTTCAAGTCATCTTTGAGTAGAAGTGTCTCTATGTGATGTGGCGACTATCTTTGTGTTGTCATGCTCACACTTATCTGGATCATGATCTTCTGCATCAGAGTTGTGGAAGCATAGTTGAAGCCCATTTCATGATCATGATTTCTTTGAATTTGATGTTGAAGTGTGAGCATGAGGTGATGAATCGGCATCTTTACAGCAATCAGCAGCAACCGTCAAGATTTCCTGCATAAGACAGTTAGCAAAAATACATCCGGCACTTATAGGTTTGGACTTAGAGATTGTTAAAAGCATAGTGTGAAAACTTTCTCTAAACCTTACCAAGGCCGTTCCTAAATCGGATACCCTCGAAAGGGCTTACAAGACCTACCGAAATAGATCAACGATTAGGTGAGTCCCTGGAGATCAATCCATGACTATAGACCATTTTGAAACCGCCGCGATCACTAAGCGTAACCCACAAGGGATTACCGAAGTGACCTGCTTTCAGGGCTGTTTGATGTTGACCCTGGCAGGAATTTCCACTCAATCACTGTAAATTACATACGTATTCCCTCATAAGTGTTCTTGGCAGATTGCTAAGATCTGCGTAGGACTCNGCCGCGATCACTAAGCGTAACCCACAAGGGATTACCGAAGTGACCTGCTTTCAGGGCTGTTTGATGTTGACCCTGGCAGGAATTTCCACTCAATCACTGTAAATTACATACGTATTCCCTCATAAGTGTTCTTGGCAGATTGCTAAGATCTGCGTAGGACTCATAAAGTTACCATTGGTGTCATTAATGTTGACCAACCAAGGTAGAAGTAGTACGTGTTCCTATGAGATCTTTTTATGCATCTCGTGGCTCTAGACTCGATAAGTGCATTATTTGGTCGTCGGAGACTGGAGCAGTGTCTCCTGTTTCAATATCAACATAGCTCGTAATGAGCGGTCGATAGATTATGCAGGGTTCCCCGCGAGAATGAAACAAGCTCTTTTGAGAGAACTTGAGTGGTTAGAAGGTTTAGTGCAGTGCGTCACTAGGTCCATGACGTCTTGTCTTCAATACCGATGTTACCTTAGTAACAATCAGTAGCATATGAATTGAACCCGGTTTCTGCCCTAAGGTTGAATAATGGGAGGGCTATTTCTTTTCACCCTTTATCATTTCACTTCTTTTTAATTCTTCAACCCCTTCTTTCTCCTTTCTCATTTATCTCATTTTTTCATAATCATACCTAAGAACTTTCTAATACTATCTATTCGGTATTGTCCTTGGGTAGATCCCTCCGGTTCTGGCGGATCATAGGACGGTTTTCCTAACCTTAGTCACCTTATACCTTCATGACTATCCTATGTTGCCGTTTGACCAAATCATTGAAAATTCTCTCAAAGTGTTTACGATTGAGAGACACATTTTTGCTAACACTTTGAGGGTTTTAGGATTTTCAAATGCTCCCCCTTAACATGTGCTCATAGGTTTTTGATTGATATTTGCACATGTTGGGGTGAGTTGCACTTTTGAATTGATTCACTCTTAATAGACGTATACCCTAGGGACACGTTTATATTGCTTAGTTAAAGGGATCCATTATCAGCTTTTAGGTGATAACTAGCCCTAATAACTAACTTGAAGTTGTTAACATTCCTTAAAAAGGAAGTTAGACCCGTCAAAGTACACATCTAATAAGAGCTTCTAAAAACGGTACTTTCTACTTGGATAAATCCTTTCGAATTCTAACGTTTCTGTTTCGTCAATTCATGGGTCAAATCTGAGCCACGCTCAAATGGGATGCCAAAACTTATTATTCATCACAAACCATTTTGCTCCCCCTCAATATGTGCATAGATTCAAAAAAAATCTCAAAAATTTTGCACATACGGGAGAGCGTACATTATAGTCCAAAAGCATCACATTTTATATCAGATTTCATATTTAAATCACATTCTCTCCCCCGATCAAAAATTTCAGATCATTTGAGATTTTGTGATCCCAATTTGATTTAAATGAGTTTAGAAATATGGGAGAAAATGTGGTCAGATTTTAACATGTACTGATTTTTGAGACACTTTTTCACTGCTGCTGGTTCACAAAGTTTTTAAAGGTGCAGAAATTTTAAGCAAATACGCTCCCCCTCAATTAATGACCCGTTTTCTATTTTAAGGAATTGGAGTCATTACATTGAGCAGCAGGGTATTTGTGAAAATTTAACTCCAATAGCCACATTGTAAACCACAAAAACTCTCTTGAAGAATCATAAGAGAGAGATTCTGGGATGAAAGAATACTTCTCTTCTTTTTCAAGAAATGATGCACTGAAGCGTACATCATTTCGAAGCAACATGGATATAAAGTAATTCATGCCCGAGTGAACTTCACCCGGTGAGAGGAACAACCGTCTTTTTGGCGACATGTTTTCCCGAAGGATATGAGCGGGTTGCTATCTGAAGTAATAGCAAGCCGATAAGACATGTTTTAACTGGTTAATGTAACTTCTGCTCGAGCTTCATTTAAAGTCCTATGCCATTAATGAATGACATTTATAGAATCTTAAAATGTTATCGATAAATAGAAGACATGCCTAGGAAGAAGCTATTTTTGGTATTTTGCGTTTTTCAGATTTTTATGGTTTTTCTAGGTTTTTATATTTTTTGAAGTTTTCTTTTTTGTTTTAAAGAATATGTACAAGGATATGTGAAGCAAATCCGTTACTCGTCATTTTCCTCCTGAAGACTTTTGAGTGACTCAGGAGTGATAATTTTCATTCCAAGTCGCGGGAGAATGAATTGAAACTGTTCTCTGGGAAGTGCCTTAGTGAAGATGTCAGCCAGCTGAAATTCTGTCCTCACAAAGTAAAGTTCCACAATCCCTTTTTCCACTTGTTCCCTGATGAAATGATGTCGAATATCACTGTGCTTTGATCTGGAGTGCTGGACGTTGTTGCAGCAAAGAGCAATTGCACTTTTGTTGTCACAGTACATCGGAACTTTGTTGTACACAAAGCCATAATCAGATAATTGAGATCTCATCCAAAGGATTTGAGCACAGCAAGATGACATGGCAATGTATTCAGCCTCAGTGGAGGAGATCGACGTACTCATTTGCCTCTTTGATGACCAGCTGACAAGCTTGTCTCCTAGAAATTGAGCACCACCGGACGTACTTCGACGAGTATCTTGACACCCCGCATGATCAGCATCAGAGTAGGCAGTGAGAGCCATAGCAGTGTCTTTAGGATACTAAAGGCCCATGTGAATCGTCCCTTGAAGGTACCTGAAGACCCTTTTGACTGCTTCTAAGTGCTTTTTGGTGGGTTTGGATTGATAACGAGCACACATGCAAACAACAAATATAAGATCTGGCCTACTAGCTGTGAGGTACATTAAGGATCCAATCATGCTTCGGTACTTTGTTTGGTCGACTGGAGCCCCCACAACATCCTCATCCAGTTTTGATCTCTCCATCATTGGAGTGTCAACAGAGTCACTTGAATCAAATCCAAATTTCTTCAAGATTTCAGTAGCATACTTGGATTGATTGATGAAGATACCATGGGGATTTTGAGAGATTTGCAACCCCAAGAAAAATGACATTTGCCCCATCATGGACATCTGGAATTCTGTACTCATCTCTTGTGAAAAACGATCACATTCCAACAGATCTGAAGAAGCGAAGATAATGTCATCTACATATATCTGAACGTGGAGTAGATGCTTGCCCTACTTTCTGGTGAACAATGTAGGATCAACCACACCCTTGGTGAATTTTTTGGCTAGAAGGAATTTGGATAGAGTATCATACCATGCTCTGGATGCTTGTTTAAGTCCATAAAGTGCCTTCTTCAAGCGATAGACATGGTTAGGGCGTTCAGGATCAACAAACCCTTCTGGTTGACTTACATATACTACTTCCTTTAAGTGACCATTGAGATATGCAGTCTTCACATCCATTTGGTAGACAATCATATTCTGACTAGCTGCATTAGCAAGAAAAATTCTGATGGCCTCAATTCGAGCCACGGGTGCGAATGATTCTTCAAAGTCTATACCCTCTTCTTGTCTGTATCCTTTGGCCACTAGCCGAGCCTTGTTTTTCAGAACTTCACCATATTCGTCAAGCTTCACTTTGAAGATCCACTTGAGAGCGATAATCATAGCACAGTCGGGAGGAGGCACTAATTCCCATACATCAAGTCGGTAAAATTCATGAATTTCATCTTGCATTGCAGTGAACCAGGATGCTTTAGTCAAAGCTTCTTTAAAATCCTTCGGCTCAGTTTTAAACAGTATGGAGCTAACGAAGCACCACAAGGCATCTGTGGCAAGTTGTCTACGTGTGGAAACCGGGCGAGATGGATTACCAATGATGTTGTCAATTGGGTGATCGTTTGTCCATTTTCTGATATGTTCATGAGGTTGATGACTGAGGACTGATGTAGCAGTATTAGAATCTTCCGAAGAAGTTGCCACATTGGATGGATCAGGGGCAAATATGTTGACAAAAGGTTCATCAGGTGGTTGAGCAAAGGGATTCACTTCAAAAGAATTTACGGATGCGGCTCCTTGAGGAATTGTAGAAGGTTGATCGGTGTGAGTTGGTTGAATGGATTGAGTATGACTGTATGACGGAGCATTTTGACTAAGAGAGATGGAGATGGAAGGCCCATTTGTAGGTTGAGGTGCATCATTAGCAGCCGTATCAGGACCTATGACTNTGGATGGATCAGGGGCAAATATGTTGACAAAAGGTTCATCAGGTGGTTGAGCAAAGGGATTCACTTCAAAAGAATTTACGGATGCGGCTCCTTGAGGAATTGTAGAAGGTTGATCGGTGTGAGTTGGTTGAATGGATTGAGTATGACTGTATGACGGAGCATTTTGACTAAGAGAGATGGAGATGGAAGGCCCATTTGTAGGTTGAGGTGCATCATTAGCAGCCGTATCAGGACCTATGACTTGTGGTTCTGGTTCGACTATCTGTTGAGGTTCAAAATACTCATCATACATTGGATCAAATAATTTCTTCAAGTCCTCACTTGTGGGTGGCACATAAGGAGCATCAGTAGTGGGGGAATGTACAAGTCCCGAACTAATTGGTCCAGGAGTCAGCAGATTAGATGCGGGTCCAGAACTGGAGTATTCAGGAGCCGTGTGCTCGGACAGCTCATCAAACGTGACATGGATGGTTTCCATGATTTGTCAGGTTCTTTTGTTGTAGATTCGATAACCCTTCTTGTTAGGTGTGTAGCCAACGAAAATTCCAATATCAGCTTTGGCCTTGAGCTTTCCCAAGTCTTCTCTATCATTGGTTGGATAACATAGTGCACCAAAAACTCGAAGAAATGAAAGATCAGGTTTTCTCTCGTGCACCAGCTCATAGGGGGTTTTGCTGTGAAGAGGATATATCAGTGATCGGTTCTGAGTATAACAAGCAGTTGCAATTGCCTCTCCCCAGAGGAACATAGGAGCTTTGGTGAATATCAGCATGGTTCGTGCGGCCTCTACAAGGGTACGGTTTCGCCTTTCAACGACTCCATTCTGTTGAGGTGTTCGAGGTATACTCCTTTGATGACTAATTCCAAGATTTTCATAAAATTGAGTAAGTTGCTGATTAACAAACTCAGTTCCGTTATCTGTGCGGACGAATCTGAAAGTTTTATTGAGTCCAACTTGCAGCTGCTTGATAAGTTTGATGATGATTTCTGGTGTCTCGTCCTTCGATCTGAGGAACTTAACCCATGTAAACCGAGAGTAGTCATCTACGATCACTAACACATATCTCTTTCCAAAGATGTTTTGCACTCTCATTGGACCACACAGATCCATGTGAAGGGTATGAAGTACTTCCATAATGGTGTTGATAGTTTTGGGTTTGTGAGAGTGTTTCTTGCTTTTACCTAGCTGACAAGCGGAACAAAGATGATCTTTTTCATATTTCAGTCGGGGCATGCCTCGAACTAGATCTTTACGAATGAGCTCATTGATAGTACCGAAGTTCAAGTGATTCAAACGACGATGCCATAACCATGACTTGTTCTTGGATGCCTTAACAATAAGCAGATAGGTGATGACCGCATCATGTCTTCAATGGATATAGTGTAGAGGTTTGAGCCTCGTCTTCCTTTCTAGAGATCCACACCATCCAATTTTCTAACAAAACAGGTGTGTTTTCTGAAGGCTACTTCAAGATCTGAGTCACAAAATTGACCAACGGAGAATAAATTGTGCCCAAGCCCTTCTACATAGTGTACCCTAGAAATCACGCTGTCACCAACCACATAATCACCATAACCCATTATCGCACAGAAATGATCATTCCCGAATCTGACAGTCCCGATAAACTTTTTCACGAAATTTTTGAGCCGCGAGCGATCCCCAGTCATATGTTTTGAGCAGCCTGAGTCCAAATACCACAGGATGATTTGTACGACCTGCATTTGAAACCAGACAGACATGGATAACTGAAAAACGTGGATCCCCAAACACAAGTGGGATCCGATTGGTTAGCACAAGCATAATTACTTAAAACAGAAGTGGAAGGTTCAGTGGTAACATTAGACATATCATGACATGTAGAGGCACTAGATTTATGGTTATCGCATTGTGTTCCTAGAGGAAAAGTCTTGCCAGTTTCCTTCCATTCCCTAACTTTGGAAAATCTATAATTGGGCAGTTTGGTTAAGGGGCAATGACTTCCTAAAGTGAACTTTCTTCCAGTGGGTCTCCAATGATAGCCAACATTAGAAAATTTCCTTCCAGTTGCTTTCCAAACACGGTTTTCAATTTTATGATTCAAAGCATTATTGATTGGAAGTGATTTAGAAGCATTCAAGAATGTCTTAACACACTCATCATGATTAGCCGAAATTAAACAGTCATTACAGATCTTACAAGTAGCATCAGAATTCGAATTAATTACAGTACGCCAAGAGCTAATACTAGAATCAACACGATTCATATCATTCAGACCAATCTTATTGTTCCTAAGATGGTCTTCTACTATCTTCCCTTGAGCACTCTTAGCTGGCGAAGTCCTCATTCCTTGTATTGCAACTAGGCTTTGACCTGCTAGCTTTAGTGTCAATTTTTACTCCTGTAGAATTAATGATGGGAACATTAGATCGTGGTATTGCTGTTTGATTTTTTGTATGGGGTGTGTTAAGTTCAGATGATGACAAGGGTACATTGAAGGCAACACGCTTGTTCTTATCATTAGAGGATGGTACATTGATCATATCACGTGTTGGGAATAAAGCTAACAGTTACCACTGATAAGCTTGTGGAAGACACTGCTGAAGAATGCACTAGCAGTGGAAACACATTACCACTGCTAGTACATATTATTACCATTGCTGTTAGGATAACTGTTATGTATTCAAATATAGAAAAGATCTTCATGTATATTCTATTTTATTAGTTTATCTTTATCTTGTAAAGGACTCCTTGTGCCATAAAAAGGAGGTCCTAGGTCATTGTAATAGGTACGTATCAACATTAGAAAGCTTCAAGGTGTAACCCTAGTGATAGCTAAGATTACTCGTATTTTTCTAAATAATATTGAAGCTTTGGTGTTTAACTTACAACTGTTCTCACTTGCATTACATCATACAATAAACATTCTAAGTATTGTTAAGTATATTCCGCGTGCTTAATAATATAACTCAAAGTATCACTCTAACACAAGGCGTGTGTTAAGATCCTACAAGTGGTATCAGAGACAGGTTTCTGATAATTTGATTTAGAAGATCCAAGGAATTACAGCTTAACCAATTCACTCAGATCCATGGAGATGGAAAACAACCAGTCCAACTCTGTCCCAAGACTTCCTAAACTTAAACTCAATGAGTTTGAGGTGTGGAGGATTATGATAGAACAATATTTTCTCATGACAGACTATGCTTTGTGGGAAATCATCTTAAATGGTGATTCCTTCAAGCCTGAGAAAAAGACTGAGAAGATAGGTGACAAGGAGGTAGTAACAGTTTCTGTGCCTACGACAACAGATGAAAGAACTCAGAAGAAGAATGACCTAAAGGCCAGAAGTTCGTTGCTCATGACTCTTCCAAAAGATCAAATAATTGCTTTCACCAAATAAAAAACTGCAAAAGAACTTTTTGAAGAGATCTGCTCAGTAATTGGAGGCAATGATGCTACTAAGAAGACTCAAAAGACATTGTTGAAGCAAAGCTATGAAAACTTTTCTGCTTCAAGCAATGAATCTCTTTACAGCATCTTTACCAAACTAAAGAAAATTGTCACTCAGTTGACTGTGTTTGGAATTGAGGTAGAAAAGGAAGACCTCAACTTGAAGTTTCTAAGAAATTTACCTACTGAGTTTCATACCAATGTTACAGTCTGGGAAAACAAACCTGAGATTGAAACTATGAAGCTCAATGATTTATACAATAACTTCAAGCTGATTGAGAAAAGATTAAAGAAGGCAGGAAAGCTTGGTTCAAGCTCTAGCAGCTTGGCATTGATGTCAAATTCAATTGACAATGATGACAGTGAAGATGAAAGTGATGATGACTTTGCCACTGCTGGGTCAACAGTTTCCACTGGTAATGCTCTTGTTACCACAGCAGGTTCAAAGAAGAAGGTTACTGGTATTGGAGATCCAACCTTTTATGCCTTTATCTCCACTCAAGTTAATGGCTCTATATTGACTCATGAAGACATAGAGCAAATTGATGATGATGACTTGGAGGAAATGGACATAAAATGGCAGATAGCTCTTCTTAGCATGAGAGCTAGGAAGTTTTACAAGAAGACTGGCAAGCCAATCCACATCAATGGAAGTGAAACTGCAGGATTTGATAAGAAGAAAGTAGAGTGTTTCAACTGTCACAAGTTGGGACATTTTGCTAGGGAATGCAGAAGACCAAGGAAGCAGGATAACAGATCCACTTGGTACAAGCAAAAGAAAGAGCCAACAGTGGAAGAACCAAAGGCAATGCTGGCAATTGATGGTGTGAGCTATGATTGGAGTTTCATGGCTGATGATGAAGAGGAAAAACCTTCAGATGCTGCTTTCATTGCTACAGAACATGCTCTCATGGCCTTCTCTGACTCTGAGGTACAAAACTTTGAATGTTGTTCTAAAACATGTAGGGCTTCTAGAGAATGTGAAAGGCTAAATGAATTACTAGAAAACCATAGAACAGAGTTGTTTGCTGCTAACTATAATGTTTCAAATCTTAGAAGAGGTATATCTGTGTTAGAAAAACAACTTGAGCATTATAGAGAAAATGAGACAAAATTTAATGATGATATGGTTATTCTTAAAAGAGAGTTAGATCATAAGATAGCAGTGAATGAGGCATTTAAAGAAGAGCTTGAAAGGCTTAGAAAGGTAAATGAGAATGTCAACTTATCTGTTGATACCTTATATTATCAATCTAAGTCAATTGATAAAATTTGGGAAGCACAAATCACTAACAAAGCTAAGTCTGGTTTAGGATACAATACAGTTCCTCCACCACTAAGGGGTGTTCTAGCACCCCCTGGCATAGATTTAGCACATACAGGACTAGAAGATTTTCAGAAACCTATTCTTGAATATGGTTCTCCCAAATTTGTGAAAAGTGAGGAAGAGGTTAAGCATGAAACTGATGTTTTTGAAAGTGCAAGTGACTCATCTGTAGCAGATGAGAGTGTTAAAAAGAAAGAAGAGGCTTCTATCCCACAAGTTGTTAATACCAGTACAGAGGAACCTAGGAAATAATCATTGCGATCTTGCAAGCAAGCTTGTAAACCACGGATCGTTGTCCCAACGAGGGTTGAATTGATCTTGTCACTCGAGTCGTGAGTTATGTGAGATGAATTAATTTAAAAGATGAGATTTGGTTTTAGTTTATACTACGAAAACTAGTTTGAAATTTAAATGAAATAAAGAGCGTGAATAAAAGAAATGAGTTGAACAAGAAAAAGAAGACATAAACTAAACTACACAAAAGAGAAATGAAATGAAAAAATAAAAATTATAAAAGAAAGTAAAAAGTAAAATGTTTTTTGGAGTTTTAAATTTAATTAACTAAAGAAACGATAAAAGATTTAACGAACTAAAACTTTAACTGAATTGAAAAGTAAATAAACTAAGTTGAAATAAAACTAAAAAGGTTTAAAGAAATTTCGACAGAGTGTCGTTTAGATATTAAAGCAATAAAACCTCACTCGTTAAGACGATGAGGAGAAAAGAAGCCTAGCTCGGCTTATGAAATAAAAGAAACTTGAAATAATTAGACACGACACCAAAGAAACAAAGAACTTGTAAACTAAAAATGAAACTCACGCAACTAAACTACGATACTTGCAAAAGAAAGTGAACCCATACTCACAACTAAACTCATACTCGCAACACATGTAAAAATCAAACTCGCTAAGACCTATGGAACCATACTTGCAACAATTCTTTGCCAAGACTGAAACTCGCAAAGTATAAAAATAGCTTACTCTCTATAAGAAAACCACACCATACTCGCTATTATATAAAACAGAAGTCTTACTCGCTAACTATTTGAAAGGACCATACTCGCATAAAAGTTTGTGATACTCGCTAGACATTAATAAACTCATACTCGCATAGAACTTTACTCATACTCGCTAAAGGAAACCAGCCATACTCGCTAGACCAACAAAAGAAACCATACTCGCAATTCAAACGTTCCTACTCGCTATACTATCTGAAACTCGCTAAACCCTAAGTAGAAAAAAGTAATACTCGCTATTCTAGGGCTTATAACTAGCAAAACCCATTTTAACGACTTTGTACTTTTTGTAACGAAAATCTAATTAAGAAAAACAATAAGTCTTGTAAAAACTTAATAAGAAATTTGTTTAAGACTCTAAATAAGCTATGAAAAAAACACGACACAAAATAATCACTAACCCATTTTCTTCAAACCATACGAATTGTAAAACAGCAAAGGTGGTGGAAATTATTATAAAAGCTTTTTGTAGATTAATAAGACAAGAAAATAAGCTCAAAAGATTAAAAGATGTAAAAGAAAGATTGAGATGGAGAGACAAAATAAACTAGGAAAAGATAAAAGACATCAAAATAATAACTTGCATAAAAAGAAAACTTACACTAAGACAAAATTAAAAACTAAGACTCACTAAAAACTAACTCCACAAAATGAAGGCTAGGGGTGGTATTTAAGGGAGCAAGGGAAGCTTCCTTGATTACATCGTGTACACTTAGCCCCCTAGTCTTTTACATTTCGTGAAAACTATGCGTAAACTTCGAATACAAGGCTATTAAACTTTCTAAAAATGAAACTTAAGTCCTTGTAATGTTGAGGTAATGTGTTGACGAGCTTTCCAAAGGTCTTCAAAGCTTTAAAAGTGATCACTTGCTCGAACTTGGAAGGTTTAACTTCATAATCATCTTTGAACTTCGATTAAGCGTCTCTTTTGTTTTCTTGAGCCTTTGAGAAATAATTTGTCTTCACGGGCTTTTCTTAAGTATATTTCATCTTTTGCTTGACTTTAGAACTCTTTTCCACATCTCGTGCTCGTTTTAGGCTTTTTGGTTGATTTCTTTGTTGTTTTTGCAATATCCTTACCTACACAGTCATAAACACAAAAACACGATATCTTTGGCTTTTAACGTTAGTTTTTGGTTTATAAGAGCCTGAAAATGGTGAATAAAAGGTATGTGAATAAGCACATACCATGAAACAAGTAAATAGACCTAGACAAACTGTAAGGTATGCTAAGATGTATAGAAACAAGTCATCAACTCCTAGGGGTAATCAGAGGAGTTGGAATCATGTAAAATCTCAACAACTAGGTAGTGAGTTTGTTATGAACAATAAAGCATGTTATATTTGTGGTAGCTTTGACCATTTACATGCTAATTGTGACTATCATGTTGGGAGAAGGAAAGTTTATGGGAACACAAGGGTGAAAGAACATAATTCTCAAAACAAATCACACCCTAATGCTCACAGCAACATGATCCCAAGAGCAGTTTTATTGAGAAGTGGACTTAAATCTCTTGCCACTGCCAATAATACTGCTTTCAAAAAGAAAAACTGGACTGTCTTGTTGCAAACTGGAATTAAAGACTCTTACCCAAAATCACCTGTTTCAAGTGCAAAAACTAAAACAACTTTTGTTAAACCTGTACAAACAGGAAAAAGGACCTTTTATAACAAAAGAGTTCAAAATAACCAACAGTGGGTACCTAAGTCTAAACCAGCAGTTACCACTGCTCCAACAAAAGTTTCCATTGTTAAAGTTGTTAACAAGAACAAGGGTAATATGGGAAATGCTGTGAAGGCCTCAGCACGTTGGGAATGGAAACCTAAAGGAAATAACACAACAAACAATCCCAATGGTGTATCAATGACCTTTGATAGATTTAACTATATTGATACACGAGGCAGATCCAAGTCAATCATGGCTTGGGTCTCCAAAGGAAACTAACTCCTTTATTTTATGTGCAGGAACATCCAAGGACAAAAAGATCAGATCAAGGCTATACAGACAGTGGATGTTCAAGGTACATGACTGGCAACAAGTCTTATCTATCCAATTTTGAATACTTTGATGGACATGATGTCAGCTTTGGAGGAGGGTTTAATGGTAAAGTTACTGGTAAAGGTGTCATTAAACCTGGTAACTTGGATTTTGAACCTGTGTACTATGTAAAAGAGCTTAAGTATAATCTCTTTAGTGTGTCACAGATGTGTGACAAGAAAAACAATGTTCTTTTTACTGAAGATATGTGTTTTGTTCTTTCTAAGGATTATAAGATGCCTGATGAGAGTCAGATCCTTCTTAAAATTCCTAGAAAAGGCAACCTATATAGCTTTGATATGGATAACATTGTTGCTAAAGAAGATCATGCTTGCTTTATTGCAAAGGCCACAGTGGATGAATCCATGCTATGTCATAGAAGACTATGTCATAGAAGACTTGGTCAAAACCATAAATAAGATTGTCAAAGATGGTTTGGTAAAAGGCTTGCCTCAGAAAAGATTTGAAAATGATCAAACCTGTGTTGCTTGTCTTAAGGGCAAACAACACAGAGCTTCTTGTAGGTCAAAATCAATTAATGCTATTGCTCACCCACTTCAAATGTTACATATGGATTTGTTTGGTCCTACATCTGTGAGCAGCATAAATCTTAAGAGATATTGTCTTGTTGTAACTGATGATTTTAGTAGGTTCACATGGGTTTTCTTTCTTAGAACTAAGGATGAGACTACAGGCATCCTTAAGACCTTTATCATTGAAGTAGAAAACCAAANGTCAAAATCAATTAATGCTATTGCTCACCCACTTCAAATGTTACATATGGATTTGTTTGGTCCTACATCTGTGAGCAGCATAAATCTTAAGAGATATTGTCTTGTTGTAACTGATGATTTTAGTAGGTTCACATGGGTTTTCTTTCTTAGAACTAAGGATGAGACTACAGGCATCCTTAAGACCTTTATCATTGAAGTAGAAAACCAAAATGATATGAAAGTTAAAATCATTAGGTGTGACAATGGGACAGAATTTAAGAATGAAGTTATGGATGATTTTTGCAGAGAGAAAGGTATTAAAAGAGAATTTAGTGTAGCTAGAACTCCTCAACAAAATGTTGTAGCTGAGAGGAGAAATAGGACACTAATAGATGCTGCTAGAACTATGTTGGCAGATTCAAAATTGCCAATGACTTTTTGGGCTGAAGCAGTTAACACTGCTTGTTATGTGCAAAACAGGGTTTTAGTAGTAAAAACAAAGAACAAGACACCTTATGAGTTATTTAGAGGTAGACCACCTCTCCTAGACTTCATGAGACCATTTGGATGTCATGTCACTATTCTCAATACCATAGATCATCTGGGTAAATTTGATGAAAAAGCTGATGAAGGGTATTTTGTTAGGTATTCCATGGTTAGTAAAGCTTTTAGGGTATTCAACTTAAGAACCCAAAAGGTAGAAGAAAATCTGCATGTTGAGTTCCTAGAAAGCAATGTGAATGTCAAAGGAACTGGACCAGATAGGCTGTTTGATCTTGATACTCTAACCCATACCATGAATTATGCTGGCCCTCATCTCAGGCAGGTACATCCTTCTAGATAGGATTTCTGCAGGGCAGAAGAGTCTTGTGAGAAGATGAACCTAGCCTTGGATCAACAAGCGATGATCAAGCATGAATTCATTTGCTATTTCGGGACTATGCAGATTATTATGATGGTTGCAAAGACTGAGATGACTCAACCTTCTAAAGCAACAAGCCAGCTGGAACTCGATTCCACTACAGGCCCACAAAGATTCCATTGCGTGGACCAGAAGTTGCATAGAATGCTTGGAAAGCAGTGGGAATACTACTTCCACTGCCTAGTCCAGAGTTTCCACTGCCTACACCTGGAAGTGCAAAATTCAAGTCCAGTTACACAGGGAGGCTCAACAAGCCAGTGATGCTTGAAATATCAATATTGGGCCTTACTGGAGATTGACATTCCTCAAACTCCATATCCACAGTTCATAATCACCATCCTCTTGAAAATGTGACTAGGGGATGTAAAATTCACCTGCGAAGACTAGAAGACAATCAAAGATGGCTGACATCATGGCTATCAGTGACAATTTATGAATCTAAGCATCGGTGAAGCAAAAATGAATGTCTGTTCATGTGTTTTTCTGTCTCAAATGGAACCAAAGAATGTATATTCAAGGCACTGAAGATGAAAGCTGGGGTGGAAGGCAATGCAAGAAAGGAGTGCTTCAGTTCAAGATTCAGAAGGTTTGGGTGCTTTGTGATCTACCTAAAGGCATGAAAGTTATTGGTACCAAATGGGTGTTCAGAAATAAAAGAGATGAAAGATGAATTGTCATAAGAAACAAGGCTAGGTGATTCGTGCAGAATGCGCGTATCAAATAAATATACAAAGTAGACGTGAGTGGAATTCACCAATCAACCTTTAGGAAAAGGTAGACTTGTAAAAACTCGTGCATACAATATATATATGTGATACCGGGCAAGTCATTACCCGGGTCGTGTCCCAACGAGGTGTGAATGGGCAATATCGTGTGAGATTTGGAGATTAAAATGCTTGTGAGGAATGGTTGAGAGATTATTTGGTATTGTGGAATTACGGTAAATTACAAGTAACGAACGAGAAATTAAATAAACGCAACTAAAACATGAATACAAGCAAGGAATGCTAAATAAAACTTAAAAACTACCTAAAAGACTACGGGAAACATGATAGGGAATTAGGGAACCTTAAAACACAAGTTAAACTAAAAACGCAAAAGTTAATTTAATAAAAACGCGAGTACGCAAAATAAAAAGTAACTTAAATGCTACACTAGTCCTACGGGGGTAAAAATGATTTTTCTTCATTCCTAATGTTAAAAGAAAATTTTAGAAAAAAATAAAATAAATAAAAATAAAAATAAAAAATTATTTTTTTTGGCTTTTATATTTTTTTATAATGAATTAAAAACTAAAATAATAAAATAAATCCTAGAAAAATAGTAAAACAATTTGGAAAATTAGGAAAATCTGATATACTAATAAGAAGCTGTGAAAACTAAAAAGGGATAAAAAGCAGTTTGAAATAAGCAGATAACAAGCACAATATAAAAGCTGAAATGTTAATTAGCAAATGTACTAACACTAATTATAAATAAAACACTAAACAAATTCTTACAAAAACAATCAACTAGCTCAGATGGATGCGGATGTGTGTTTGCGTCTGCTATGAAAGCTGGTGACAAGGGTTCGAATCCCCTGGCACCTCTTTTTGGAAATATATATATTTTTTTTTAAAATTTTTGCACAAACTGATTAGCAACATGAAAATAAGCAATTCTTAAAACTACAACTCTGTGTGAAAAGCTACGGATAAGCAGATTTAATGGACAAAATACAACAGTTTATATATAAGCTTAAAAAGAAATAAGTACTTAAAACTAAAAAGCTAAAAGAAGCTAATATAAGCTATCCTAAGGGTGAACTAGTGGGAACAAGCAAAGGGCAACTTAAGGAAAACCTAAATAAGCACTACGGGGGACAGAATAAGCATATTAGACGAGCTAAAAGCTCCAAATAAGCAAAAAGAAACCAAGGGCTGCAGAAAAAAATGGACTAGAGGGCTACTTAGAGGCCATGCAAAGCTGTCAAAAAAAAATTCATAAAAATAAAATAAAAATATCATTAACTAGATAAGCTACTAGAAAAGTTACATACCAATTTTCAGGGCAAAAGACCTAAAATTGAAGAAATTAAAAATCAAAAACTTCCGTCTGTTGGGTGTTTTTTTTTACAGCAAAACCGTGGACTATATGGGTCAAAATGGGATTTAGAAAAAGAGTTTTGATCATAGAAACCTAAAGACCGGATGTTGAACATGATTACTACCCTATTAGAAACTAATTTACGCAATGATAACAACTAAAGATGGCCTAATCTAGATTATCTAACAACACTTTAAATGAAACAGTTAAGCTAAAGAAATTTTTAGAGGCTAGCTAGAAACCCTTGAAACTAATTAAAACTGCTAAACTTAACTTGAAAACTACTAATGCCACTAATCCAAAGCCAATTGAAATAACCTTATGGGTCAAAACTGTTTTTATAAGAAAAATGGCAGTTGTGCCAAACACCCCGTTATGGGTGACTGTTTTGAAATTTTAATTAGAAACCACAATTTTGAGCTTGAAACTTGTAAAGTGAATATAGTTTAAGATAAATTTAAACTAAATAAGCAACAATGGACAAGAAATACGCAGTAAGATTAAGTAATAAGCCAAAAGGTATTTTGTTTAAAAAGAACTCAAACTTGCATTTAGAAACTAATGTAAAAGAAAATTACAATAAGCTTTAAAAAAACTGAAACTAAAACAAATTCAAAGGCTTAAATTAAACTAAAACTCCTACTAACTACCTACTGCCTTATAAATGGCTACATTGCATTCTATATATACTAAAGTACTAACTGCTAGGGTTTTATTCTCTTGTCCTCATCTTGGTGTGTTTTCTTTGTGAGTGAGTCAAGGCTTGGAATCCACTTTGTTTTTCTTTGGAGCAATCCTGGCCATCAGATTCGCTTGGCCTCCAAGTCCTTCAATCTAGGCCATTTGATTATAAAGAGGGTGAGGATAGGTGACATGGCCGAGGAGCAACATGTGATGGGGGAGCTTTTGAGGAAAGTGAGGTTGAGTGTTACAGGGAAAAGCAGGAGAAGGTTTTATGTATAGCGGGTAAAAGATGGGAGGTAGGAGATGGATTGACTGGGGATTTGACCGAGTTTATTAGTGAAAAGGGTCTGGGCCGGGTTATGAGGTTATCAAATGGTGGGCTAGGTGTTGGGTTTTAGTTGGGTTGGATTAGTAATAGGTTAGGATTAGTGTAAATTAGTTTTAGGATAAGTAAAAATATTATGTATTATTAGTTTAAAAAAAAAGTTTGTAAAATTGATTTTGTAGTGTTTTTTTTTTCTTTTTCTTTTTTTTTTAATAAATAATAAAAATAAGAATAATAAAAAAGTAACTCAAAATAAATAGTTTTAACAAAATAATAAATAAAAAGTTTTTGACAAAAGGATTCGGGGTTAGGGTTAAGGGCAAATGGGTAATTAGGGTTTTGGTTTGGGTTTTCCATGTTCCCCCCATGTCACATTCCAGAGATTGACTTCGACTCTTCAATTCTTCAATAAATGCTCCAAATTGTGTCAAATCGATCCGGTATTGCTCCGTTTAGCTCCGCTTCCCATCCAAGCTCGGTTTTGCTCACTTTTGCCTTGTTTTCAATCCATTTGTACCTGAAATACACAAAAAAACACTCCAAGGATATTTGTAACATTATATGGTCATTTTTGGGTGTTTTTGGTTGTTTTGGCTCGTAAAATGAAGTAATAGATATGTGTAAAAGGGCACATATCACTAGGCTTGTAGCTCAAGGATACACTCAAGAGGAGGGTATTGACTATGAAGAGGTATTTGCCCAGTTGCAAGAATAGAAGCAATTAGGCTTTTTCTAGCCTATGCATCCTTTATGGGCTTCAAGCCTATCAAATGGATGTAAAAAGTGCTTTCCTATATGGGCAAATTGATGAGGAGGTATATGTTTCACAACCTTCAGGCTTTGAAGACCCTGAACATCCAGACAAAGTATACAGGGTAGTTAAAGCATTGTATGGATTGCATCAGGCACTAAGGAAGTGGTATGAAACCCTAGCTACTTATCTTTTGGATAATGGGTTTCACAGAGGAAGAATTGATCAAACTTTGTTCATCAAGAAAGACAAAAATGATATCTTGCTGGTTCAAGTATATGTTGATGATATTATTTTTGGCTCAACAAAGCCAGAGATGTGCAAAGATTTTGAGAAACTTATGAAGGATGAGTTCAAGATGAGCTCTATGGGTGAACTCACATTCTTTTTGGGACTTCAAGTACAACAAAGGCCAGATGGAATTTTCATTAATCAAGACAAGTATGTGGCTGAGATACTTAGGAAGTTCAAGTTCACTGATGCAAAGTCTTCAAGCTCACCTGCAGACAGGGGTACACATCTGCTTCTAAAAGAAAACAGTGGAAAAGCATTTCATGTACACATGTACAGATCTATGATTGGTTCTTTGATGTATCTCACTTCATCAAGGCCAGACATTATGTTTGCAGTTTGTGCTTGTGCAAGGTTTCAGGTCACTCCCAAAGAATCACACTTGACTGCAGTGAAGAAGATTTTCAAATATCTTAAAGCAGATCCTCATTTGGGATTATGGTACCCTAGAGAATCTCCTATGAAGTTGGTTACCTACTCAGATAGTGATTATGTTGGAGCTAGTTTGGACAGAAAATCTACAACAGGTGGATGCCAATTTCTTGGGTGTAGATTGGTGTCCTGGCAGTGCAAGAAACAAACAATGGTGGCTACTTCATCAACTGAGGCAGAGTATGTGGCTGCTACAAGTTGCTGTGCTCAAGTTCTATGGCTTCAAAATCAACTTTTGGACTATGGGTACAATTTCATGAATACCATCATTTATATTGACAATAGTAGTACCATATGCATAATTAAGAATCCAGTTCAACACACAAAGACTAAACATATTGAAATTAGACATCATTTTATAAGAGACTGTTATGAGAAAAGGCTAATTCAAGTTGTCAAAATCCATACTGATAATAATTATGCTGATTTATTAACAAAAGGTCTTGATGTGGGTAGATTTCAGTACTTAGTGACAGGTATTGGAATGCTAAATCCATAAAATCTTTGTGTCTAATGGTCTTTGGTGTTGAGGGGAGGTTCTTGGTACTAAAATTGTTGTATATGTTTGTATAAGTGTGTATATGTCTTTGCTTGTATTTTGTTTGTCCACTAACTTTTATGCAGAGAATAAGACAATCAGTGGAAACAAAAAGGCAAGCAGTGGTATTTGGTGCTCTCACAGTGGAAAAAAATAAACAAACAAGAAACTTTATTCATTTAAAGAGTTTCATTACAGGGAAAGAGAGTACATCAAGATCATCTTCAAAACACAAAAACATAAAACCTAACAACCTACATCATACACAAGCTACTTTGCAGGCTTCTTCCCCTTGCCCTTGTAGTTTTGCTTGCTCTTCAATGCACTCTTTCTTTTATTCTCAAAAGTTGACTGCATTCTAGGACAAGCAAGCCTAAGAACTTGTGGTGGAGGCCTTGGTAGTCTAGCAGGCATCTCAGGAATGGAAATTTGCTTCATATTGGCCAGAGCTGCTCCCAAAGCCTTATTCAGAGCTCTTGGCAACTCCTTTGCCAAGGAATAAGTGTCATCATCTGAATCATCAGATGAACT
>LBNU01002451.1:26439-47642 GCA_014162995.1 Artemisia annua
TTTCTTTTGTTCTCAAAAGTTGACTGCATTCTAGGACAAGCAAGCCTAAGAACTTGTGGTGGAGGCCTTGGTAGTCTAGCAGGCATCTCAGGAATGGAAATTTGCTTCATATTGGCCAGAGCTGCTCCCAAAGCCTTATTCAGAGCTCTTGGCAACTCCTTTGCCAAGGAATAAGTGTCATCATCTGAATCATCAGATGACCTGGAGTAGAACTCCAAAGATGGTGCACGAGCAGGTACTGGTGGTGGTGCTGGTGTAGAAGAAGGTTGACCAACAGGCTTAGCAGTTGTCTTCTTTGGTGGCTTCCTTGATGAAGAGGCTGAAGCACAAGGTGGAAAATAGCTTGACCATCCTGTTCCTTCAGAGGATGAATCAGAAGCCATGACAAATTCTTCTGAATCAGAAGAATCAGAGGAGATGTACACTATGTTTGGAAGTTTGCTCATTGTGATTTTTAGGGTTTTGAGAGAAAAGGTTAATGTGTTTTGATAAAAAGCATGGTGATCCGAGCCCCTTTATATAGGAAAAAGTCATCTAAAAGGTCTCATTAATTGAGATATTTACTTTCATCTATTTAGGTAGGTTGAAAAGTAAATAAAGATATTATTGAGTTGACTTTTAGAAGATATTTGTGGACAGGGGTTTTTGGTTAAAAAGTAACTTTGGTTAGTACCAAGTTTAGTTATATACTTTCCATATTTTAAGCTAACACTTACAGGTACATAACTTACCAAGTTTAGTTATATACTTTCCATATTTTAAGCTAACACTTACAGGTACATAACTAAGTTCTTTATTGGGAGATGATCATAAAAGGTGTATAACTGAGATACACAACAAATGGTTATTGATTCACCATGTCTTACACACATAAGAATCAACTAGTCCAGAGCAAACGGCTACTGGTAAAGACTTTTCAAATCCGTTTATGGTTGATAGTTTACCAAAAACTATATGGTTATCAACTCACCATATTCTTTATGATTAAGAGTTGGCTAGTCCATAGCAAATGGCTCACGGTAAAGACATAACAAATCCGTTGATAGCTGGTAGTTTGCTAAAAACTATAACGAGAGCAGTCAAATTTTCATATGTTTATTTTTACCACTGCTCTTGAAAATCTTTGTGAAAATTTCCACTGCTAGTTCACAGTTTCCACTGTCAGTATTATTTTTACCACTGTTGAACTAGCCGTTACAACTATTGTGTCAGTAACTAATCTTTTTACTAGCCGTTGGGGAATAACTGCTTTCCATATTAATAGGGTAAAATTTTTAGAAGATTATCTACTTTCCTAAACATATTTTATACTTCTAAGATAAATCTTTTCCTTAGATAATCTTTCTTACGCAATAATTCTCAAACCCTAGCAGTATATATTCTATTCCCACTTTGGCGAGTTATTCATTCAATTCAATACTAACACAACTGCTTTTCACAAAAGATACTATGGTTTCGATCACCTTTGCAGATGAGCACAACCAGGTGGCCAATTTGGAAAAGTCAAACGACAAGAGTGGTCCCCTTTTTCACCAGATTGTGGATTTTCTTAACACTACTCATTAGAGGTATGCTTTACTTCTTAATCCCACAATCTATATCTCTCAAATCAAACAGTTTTGCAACTCTGTACAGTCCATAACCATTGAAAATAGAGATACACATGAATCTGTGGATACTCTTAGGGCCACAGTGGATGGGGTAACTATTGATGTTACTGAGGCATCCTTGAGGAGAATTCTCCAATTGGATGATCTCAATGGTACCATCACATTACCTATGCCAGAAATTTGGGAAAGTCTCTCTTCCATGGGATACAATACCACTGACAAAAGGGCTACTTTCAAAAAGAGTGGTTTTTGTCCTCATTGGAGATTTTAAATTCATACTCTATTACATTGCCTTAGTCCTAAGAAAACTTCTTATGAACATTTCAGTTCACCACTGGCTTACCCTTTGGTTTGTCTAGCAAAAGATAGAATTTTTAATTGGTCTAAATATATTTTTACAAGTATGCAGGGCAATGTAAAGAGTTCAACAAAATTTTTGATGTATCCAAGGTTTGTGCAAGCAGTGTTAAATGAATTTCAACTGCAACCCCATAAAAGAGTTTACAAAATCCGTTGCCTTAAGCCCAAAGTTTTTCAAAATATGGATAAAGTTGGCAATTGGGTTTTGACACCACTTTTTCCTCAAATGCTTGCAAAGATTGCACAGGTACAAGGTGTAGATGCAACAATCCCAGTTGTATCTCAAAACACACCTATAATAACTGTTCCATCTATTGAATACACTCCACCAGTTACTCATACCTATGAGAGGAGGCAAAAACAGCCATCTCCTCTCATCCCAACACAGCATGTTCCTGAACCTTTTGGTGTTGGAACAAGCAGTGGTGGTTCAAGGTTTCATTCTAGCCCTGCTAGGATGGATTCTGAACCAATGCCCCATGATTCACCTCTCCCAACAGGTAACACAGTTGGAAGTGTTGAGGGTAGTGAGCAACCAATGGAATTGATGGAACTATGTACCAAGTTGACTAAGAAGGTTGAATCTCTGAAGAAGGAATTGGCACAAGTAAAGGAGCAACATGCCAATGATATTACTCTATTGCAACAAGAGATTCAAGCACTGAAGGATGAAGTTCAGGGGTTTAAGCAACAAAGAAGGACTGCAAAGATGGTGATTTCTTCCTCATCCTCACCCAGTGATGACTTCTTTGATGATTTGGGTCATTCTCCCAAACAGGGGAGGAAAACAGATGCTGAAACTAAGGGGAGGAGAATTGATTTCAGGGAAGAAGATGATACAGATGCTGATTTTGGTCTTAAAGATTTAGCATTAGAGCAAATGGATGATATTGGAGACCAAGAATCTTCTCTACAGCAGCAATTTGATACAGATAAACAAGAAACAGATCAACAAGAGCAAATCTTTTCAACTGCTGCAACAACTATTTCCACTGAAGACCCAATTTCTACTGATGTTCCTGTTACCACTGTAGAGCAAATGGTTCCCACTGCTGGTCAAACTACTACCACTGCAGAGGAAGAAATTGAGAAGATAAGGAAGGAAAAAGGTAAAGCAGTAATGCAGAGTGAAAAGCAACCAAGTAAGAAAGTTAAGAAGAGAGTACAAGCTCAGATTGATCATGATGCTAAAGTTGCAAGAAATTTAAGAGAAGATGAAGCTGCAAAGAAGAAAAGATTGGATGAAATTGAAATTGCAGACTTTATGATGGCTCAAAGAATGGAAAAAGTAGAAAACACTGCTCCTATGGATGCAAATCCAATTTCCACTGTTCCACCTACAATTCTGAGAGAGAAGACTCCAGATTTTACATATGTACCTACAGCTGATGAAGTTGAATTCTTGGTTAAGCATAATCAAGAGAAAAACAATTGACCTTATTGCAGATATGACTTTAACTGAGGAACAAAGAACTGCTCAGTTGAAAGATTTTATTGAGATGAAGAACAGACAAGCACTTCAAGAAGAAATTGGTTCAGTCAGAAAGGGTCAAAAGAAACCAAGACAACCAACTAAGGCACAAGTTATTTCATGGATGAAGATTTACTGTTGCAATGTTGGTGGTTGGAAAATGCATCAATTCAAAGGAATGACCCATGATCAGGTTGAAGGTGTCTACTATAGAGTTAAAAGGCAAAATCTTGAATTTATTCCCATGAACTCTGAAGAAGAAGAAAGAAGATTTCCTAACCTGAAGAGAAAGGCTAAATATACAGAACCTCAGACTCAAAAGAAGAACAGCTGACTGATATGATTTTGATAGAAGAAGAAGATTTCTATCCAGACCCACTGCAAGTCAGATATCCTATCATTGATTGGGAAGTTTACACTGCTAGCAACTTTGCTCCAACATGGAAAATTACAAGGCTAGGTGGTGAGACTTCATCATTCATTCAGTTTGAAGAACTTATCAAAGCATGTGACAGAGATGATCTTGATGCACTGTGGAGATTGGTTCAAGAAAGATTTGATGCTGGCAGTCTTAAAGATGTGAAGGAAATGCAGTTGTGGGTTGATTTAAGAAGGCTCTATGAACCAGATATTAATGATAACTTTTGGAAGTTTGAAGCTATAGGTGTGGAAACTACATGGATTTATTATGACTCATGTGAAGTTCATCATGTTTCTACAAAAGCTGGAGTGGATGCTTTTATGTTTGCTGAGAAAGAATATCCACTTAGAGCTGGAACTCTTACTTCAATGTTGTCAACACAAATAAGAGTTCATGAAGATACTGAGAAGGTAAGAGCATTGATAAAAAGGATTCAAGAACAATGTTCAAGAGCTATTCAAGCATTAAGAAGAAAGTGAAGTGTTTGGAAGAATTCCCCAAATCCTAAGAGATGATGCAGATTGAAGAAACTTATTGATTTGCAGAGGAATCATAAGTTTAGGGGAGGATTGTTGGGAATAAAGCTAACAGTTACCACTGATAAGCTTGTGTAAGACACTGCTGAAGAATGCACTAGCAGTGGAAACACATTACCACTGCTAGTACATATTATTACCACTGCTGTTAGGATAACTGTTATGTATTCGAATATAGAAAAGATCTTCATGTATATTCTATTTTATTAGTTTATCTTTATCCTGTAAAGGACTCCTTGTGCTATAAAAGGAGGTCCTAGGTCATTGTTATAGGTACGTATCAACATTAGAAAGCTTCAAGGTGTAACCCTAGTGATAGCTAAGATCACTCGTATTATTCTCAATAATATTGAAGCTTTGGTGTTTAACTTACAACTGTTCTCACTTGCATTACATCATACAATAAACATTCTAAGTATTGTTAAGTATATTCCGTGTGCTTAATAATATAACTCAAAGTATCACTCTAACACAAGGCGTGTGTTAAGATCCTACATCACGCATGCTAACAGTTTTGGGACATGTACCAATGGCATAATCTAAGAGTTCATAAAATCTATTGGTGAGATAATAAACAACAAGGATGGCATTATCAGCAGGTCTTACCATTCTAACTTCTTCCACAGTCTCACAAAGCATGTCAAGGCAATCCTTAAGATACCTAAGGTACCCACTATGAACAAACGCATTATTCCTAAGGGGAAGAGGAATAGTTATGGCATCACATGCATTTCCTTTAGATTTACCGACCATGGGGGGCATTCTCTCTTTCACCTGAGTCTTTAGATTCTCAATTTCATTTAACAAAGATGTTATTTTCTCATTGGTTTTATCACGTGAGATCTTAATCGAATCATGTAACTCTTTGTAATGTTGTTTGACCTTTGAGTTTTCAGCTTGAAAACAATCATTTTCATATTTGAGGTGTTCGATGATGTTTTGAAGTTGAAAATTTTGAGAATCTAAACACGGAGGTTTCTGAGGTTCAATCACATCAGTCTTATGAGATTTTAATTGGGCAATTTAAGCCCTCAACTTCTGAATCGTGTTAGTGTGAGCTTGAGTTTTTTGTTGCAGATTGAGATTATTAACTTCTAATTTCGAAAAATTCCTGATCATGTTATCATGATCATCGTTTTGAATTTTTTATTGCAATCTAAAATTCTCCCCCTTAAGCTCAACAACACGATTCTGAAAAACGTTTAATGCAACAGACATTTCATGAAATTGGCAAGCAGTTAAAGAAGAATCAGTAACAGTATAAAACACATCTTGAGCAATGCACTTTGCAATTAAATTATCATTCATGATGAGGGCATTCTTCCACGCAATTTCACTACGTTGAAGGTCTATTACAGTTTGTTTTCCTTCAAGTTCCAGATTTTTAAACACATCTTTCATTTCATTAATTTCAGCTTTAAGAGACGTTTGCAAGCCTTCAAAATGTTCTTTGATTTGTTTAAAAAACGGAATAACTTCTGTTAGGTAACACTCTTTTGTTAATTCAAACCCCCTTTCGCCCTCAGTAATTCCCGTTGGTGTAATTCCCTTTTTACATGTTTTGTCGAATTCAGCAAACATTTGACACATAACGTATATGCTAATAAGAGTTTTACATTGAGTGGGAAGAGCTAACTGAACTAGGTGCATTGGTGTATTGGGAGGATACACCGTTGGAGTTGCAATCTTAAGGGGAGTTGTATCCTTAAGCTTTTCAGCTTTCATTTTCTCAACGTCTATAGACCAAAAAATCTGTTCAGGTGTTAACCTAGTTTGGGGCACAAAAACCGTCAATCTATTCTGTTCATAGTAATTATGGGGCTTGACATTGACACGTTTTTTAATGCACTTGGGATCCTTCATTTTATTCTCAAGTCTTTCTCTATTTACTGATTCAATTTCATTATTTTCCTCACAATTACGCACATCAGGGGGGTATGATTAGGTGTAAGCATCACATTAGCATCATATAAGGCAGGTTGAGAGGCACTAGCGCTCCTAAAAAAATTAGTTTTAGGCCCTCCTACATCCTTATTACTATGTTCATCACGTAACTTAATGTGCTTATGCATCATTTGAGCAGTTTGAATGGTTTGGCCTTGTGTGTACAACTTATTTTCAAGCTTGTTCTTTAAGGCTTTCAAGTTGGAAAAGTCACTTAAGAGTTTAGTTTCTTTACTTTGAAAATCTAGTTTTAGTATGGTTACACTTTCCTGAATCTCCTGTTTTTGCTTAACAATTTGATCAACTTGATTTTGTAAAGATTTTAATTCCATTCTTAAGGCTTCTTCCTTTAAGTTTTTTTCAGTAATGTGCACACATTTGCCAATCCATTTTCTGCTCACATTCGGTTTAACTCAAATTTTGCACGTTGTTGATACATATTCACCTGATCTTTAAGAATTTTAATCCTAGTGGTCACAGTATCATCAGGTATACAAACAGTGTATTCATCAGATTCACTCATGTCATTATCAACAGAGGATTCATCATTTAGTAAAACAGACTTCATATATTGTTCATATGGGATAACATTGTTATTACCCATATCAGCAGAATTTGAATCAACAATGTCTGTGTGTTTTACTTCGTTATGATTCCTTTGTTTGTGCATCACATTATCAACATATGTATCGAAAGATGCTCTATTAGGTTCATCAGATTCTTTTTTGTTATCCACATGTTGTTGTTTTGAGGAAACATAGTTGTTTTTCAAATCAACATCATCTGGCGTGACAACACTAGTCTGATGTATTTCATTGAGAATCTTTGGAACAGCACATATTTCATACGTGTCATACAATTTGAGTACCTCAGAAATGATGGATGATTTGGGAGAACCCGATTGTTGTGGTGATGTGACTATAGAAGAAAGATTGGCCATGAAGAGGGTCTGTGCAGTTGGCTCATCATCAACATCAAAGTCAAAGGCATCACAATCTTCAGCCTTGAAGATGTTTGGGTCGTTGAGAACAAGATCCTGAACAGGTTGATCATCCACATCGGCATCAAAAGAATTCCCCTCATCACCCGCAAGAAACAGCAGTTGCTCCTCATCCAACAAAACTCCATTCTCTTGTGCTTGCATCAACAACATCTTATCCTTGAAGAAATCCGAGTTCTGAGGACGTTTTGGTTGAGTGCAGTTCCTTGCTATATGACCTAACCCACCACAGTTGTAGCACTTGGGTTGTCTTCCTTGCCCTTGATTACCATTCCCCATCCTATTCTGAGCATTTCCCCAGACATTTTGCCTTCCTTGAACCACAACACGCCCATCTTCTACAACCGCAAGATTACGTGGGTTAGACGAGGTTCTGAGTTGGTTGTTGGTTTGAGGAAGTGCATTCCTGAAGGGTTGAACCAACAGTGAGACTTGGTTGGAGAGATTATCAATCCTTTTGTCAATGTGAGAGTTCCCAGAGTCTTGTTGATTAGTTTTGACACTTGATGATTGCATGGATGTTTGACTAAGGGAAGACTGATTCTGTGTTGCTTGAGCAGTAGGATGATTGGTTGAGTCAATTGAGGATTGGTTTAGTCCCTGAACACTGGAGATTAGAGCAAGAGGATCATTTGAGGGATGGAATTTTTCTCTTAGCTGACGATCATACATGGCATGTTTCTCATGTTGTTGCAGGTAAGCATAGAGTTGTTCATAGTTGGTGTTTCTGAGTCCTTTGTTTAACTTCACAGCTGTGACAAACCGATCCCATTCTGGTGACATATTGTTGACAAACTTTGAGTTGAGTTGGATGTTGGGCATTGTCATTCTGATCATTCTCATGTCATTCACAAGCTTGTGGAATCTGACATAGTAGTCATTGATGCTTTCACCGGGTTTCATTTTGAAGTGCTCGAATTCATCATACAACTGAGATTCACGATCTTCTTTGGTAAGTTCTGAACCAGCCAACAGCATTTTGACATTGTCCCAAACGGCTTTGGCTTCAGTGTTGAAGTTAATCAGTTTGTAGATGTCCTTGGGTAACCCTTGTATCACAATGTTGGAAGCTCGAATATCAGCATCATAGCGTTTCTTTTCAGCTTCGTTAAGATCATTGTAAGTACGAGGTCTGTCAATTCCAAAGGTGACTGTTCCATCTTCACTGGTGGAGATAACATCCCTGGTAGTACCCATCTGAAATGGCCCTTCATCAATCGATCTCAGAATGTTCTCCCCATTTTCTTTGCCCTGACAATACAGACGAATTCTTTGAGACCATGACTCATAGTCAGTTCTGTCGAGCATGGGAGGTCGAGTATCAGACCCAGCAGCTTGGATATCATCAATAGAAGCCGTAGTAGTCATGGTGTCGTCTTTAACGGGATTTTACAACTCGTGACTTAAACCGAAAAATAGATTCTTTCCCGGGATTTTACTAAAGTCAACAGAGAAAACCGAAAGATGAAGTATGCAATAAAAACTTAGAATGAGAACTTAAATAAGTCACACTTTGTGCTAGGAATCAAGTTGAGACAAATCAAGTAACAATCTATTCGATTGTGATAAGTCAAGCCGTAAGTAATAACTTACAACGTCAAACCACACTCAAATTAATCGAAACGACTTAAGTTACAACGTTTCCCAAAGCACAAGTAGTCAACTAATCAAAGTAATCTCAAACTTAGCAAATCACAAAAAACACCACAAGTCCAAAAGTTAATCGCTGAATCACACTTAATCGCTATCCAAAGATAAACGCTGGCCCAAACTTAATCGCTGATCCCAAAGTTAATCACTGACCCAAGGTAATCGCTAAACCAGTTAATCGCTAAAAAGTTAATCGCTGGATTTAGTTAAATGCAGACAGAGTTTAATCGCTGGTAAGAGATAGTCGCTACGAAAAGTAATCGCTAAAACCAGTTAATCGCTAAAAAGCTAATCGCTGGAATTAGTTAATCGTTGTCCACTACAATCCAAACTAGTCGCTATCCAACTGTACTTAATAGCTGCGATTTAATCACTGACCAACTGTACTTAATCGCTACCAAGAAACTAAGCATAAGACTTAATCGCTAAGTAGAAACTTTTACAAAATCTTTCACACCACCAAACCAACGACTGATATGACTATTCCAACTCAAAAACTATGTAACTACAACACTCCTAAGCATAAAAGTACAACCAAAACACATCCTTTAACACTACAAAGATCAAACCAAGGTGTTTTTCAAGAAAAAATATTCTAACCAAGTATAACCACAAAAACCAACCAAAAATCCGTGAATCAAAGGCCCTAAGATGAAACAATGGCTCTTGATACCAATTGTAAGATATTAAAAATCAAGCATATATGGTCTTGTGGTTAAGATACGAATTAAAGAAGAAGAAAAGAAAGGAAGAAGTTTAGAGAGAGAAAGAGAGAGAGAGTTTGGAGCCTTTTAGAGAGAGAAAAACAAGAGCTAGAGATTAACTAAATGAAAGGTCCAACCCTTCCCTTGTGTGGGAAGGGCTATTTATAGTACATGATGGATCAATGCCTCTACTAGGCTGTGGAGCGGGCTGACAGAGGGTAAAAGACCCGACCCGACACCATGAATATTAAATAAACTAAACTACGTATTAACTATTATATAAAATACTATGAGCTATACAATGCTTTAACATACTTGGGGTGGCCGAATCTTCTATAAGAAAAAAACGTATTCCTATCAGAGTGAGATTGGGTTAAGAACTAATGTAACACCCCCATTTTCACAGACCGTAACGGATGTTAAGTCTGGGGTATTACTTCATTGAATCACAGTTACAGTAATAGAAAACGACTGGAAAAGAGACGTTTTTAGAAAATGAGTTATCATTCATCAAAAATATCAGAGTTTTTACAAGAGAGGTCCCAAAGTCTAAGTGAAATGTTGTGTTTGAATGATAACTGGTTCGAAAGTCCTCCAAGTTCAATGCCGCCTCCTGCCATAGCTCCGTAACGGCTATATACCTAGGATACTTGCTTAAAGAGTCAACACTAGGTGTTGAGTGAGAGTCATAGGTTTAAGTAGTAGTAGTGTGAATACAATGTTAGGATCATAGTTTTCAACAATTCAGTCAAGTCTCGGTCATTTCAGTCTATGTAATAGGTTGCTAGAATTATCCTTATTATCTATGTGTTATGTGTAATCGTATGGTTACATGTTTAAGTTACAATAGATGTCCAATGGGCTTAGAAGCCCATGAATAAGAAAGGAAGGAAGGAAGGGAATGTTGCCCTAATCCTCTCCTATAAATAGGACATCATATCTCTTGTAATATTGTTGGTTAATTTCATATCTTAAGGAAACTCTTGCTCTTTCATCTTTCATATTGATCTTAATCAACCAAGTCTAATTCTCATCTCATTTCTCTCATTTGAATACTTGTGTTTACTAATATGGTGACGTAACAAGTGGTATCAATCGCTAGAAGAAGGTATAGTTTATTTTTTTGTGATTATTCGAACCAAAACTTGTTTTTTATTTCGTTAGATTCAAAAATTTTCCAACTTTCTTGCTTCTTTTGTGTTTATATCACATATTTGCTTACAAACTTGTGTTAGAAACCAAAACAAACAACAAAGTTTCAAAATTTTTGAGTTTATTAGATTCGTATAAACTTGTAACTTTTTATCGAAAATCTTAAAATTTTTGTTAAAAAGTTCAAGTTTGCAACTTTCATTAAGACTTCATCATTTTAAAGCTAGTTGTACAAGAATCTTCGATTAAAAACTCGTTTTAGGATTGCTTTTTCACAAAAGAAAAAACCGTACTTTTTGGCTTTTTATCGAGAACCCAAAAACCCCATTTTATCGAGAACCCAAAACCCTGTTTTATCGAGATCATTCATTATTACTACTTAAGTGTTTTTGTTGCTTACTCAGTGCTTTTCTCTCTTGTATAAGAAAGAAAACACTTCGACATATTGGATAGTTTCGTTATTGTATAATCTCGCAACTTTGGATACTTGTTATCGAGAACATGAGGTTATCGAGAACTTCACTCGTTATCGAAATCAATTACTTGTTTTCGAAATCTTGTGAAACTATCGAAATTAAATTCAGTGACATCGAAAACACACTTTGTCTCCTTTGTACAAAGGATCTCGATAATTTTCACATATTTTTCTCGATAATTTACTTTTATCGAGAACTTCAATTTATCGAGATTACTTGGACTTTAACATTTTATCGAAATCATCCAATAACCAAGTATTGAAATCACATTGGGATTTGTTTTCGAAGATTAGCCTTAAGTTCTATACCTTCTACAAGATCCATAAACCACAAGTTTTCAATCATGTCTCAACCACCGTACTTTAACCCTTTTCAAGCACAACCGTATCATCAACTGCAACAATTTCGTCAGCAACAGCAATATCAACAGCCAAGTCAAATGTATTCTCACCAACATGCCATGATGCATCAAGTTCAACCTCAACCCTTACCAATGCTACAACAAATCACTCCAACGCCAAAACAGTCTCACTGGTTTGATCAGATGTGTAAGGTCATTACTACTCAACAATCGAGGCATGAAGCAGGTTCACTTGACACACCACCAATGTTGACACCGGGTAATTATGTTCAGTGGTCAAGTCGATTCCTTAGATTTCTTGATCTCAAGAAACCCCATGGCAGATATCTTAGGAAGGTTATCATGGAAGGTCCATTTGTACCACCTCTCAACACTGTTCCTGCTAATGACAATGCTGTTCCACCTAGACCTGAGTCTTCAACAGCTTTACCTGAAACACGCCTCACTGCTGAACAAATTCTTCATAAGGAAGCGGACGAATATGCCATGAGTTACATCCTTCACAGCATACCAAATCCTATCTTTCGCAGTGTTGATGCTCAGAAAAATGCTAAGGCCATGTGGGAACACGTTCATCTACTAATGGAAGGAACTCAGTTGAATCAGGAGGATATGGAATCCAAACTTTACATGGAATACACACACTTCATGATAGAGCCAATGGAATCACTTGAGTCATACTATCACCGCTTCACCAATATCATAAATGACCTCGACAGACACAACATCACACTACCAAAGATTGCCGTTAACACTAAGTTTCTTGGGTGTCTTGGACCGGATTGGCAGCGATATGTGACATTTGTTCGTCAGGCAAAGAATCTTCATGATGCACCGTATGGATTGTTGTATGATTATCTCAAACACCATGAGTCAGAAGTGAACAAAGACCGTGCTCAGAGAGGAACCCTTTCACCGTCTCCAACATCAAACTCATTAGCATTGGTTGCTCACTCACATGTTCCGAATTCATCCATGCAACTTCACGATTACTCAGTTGAACAGAATCACTTCAATTACCCTATTCAGAATAAGACTTCATCTTATGATCTCTCTTCACAACAACAACCAACACAACTTGACCTATCACACAACAATGATCCCTTGTACCAATCACATGATGATGATGATGACGAGGACTTCAACAGCCTTAATCAGGGAATAGCACTCATTGCTAGAGCTTTCAGCAAATTTTCTAACAAGTCCAACAATCGTCTCCGATCATCGTCTAATACAAGGAATCAAGCTGTGATTCATGATGGCCGTGTTGAGGTTCAAAACCGTAACAGTGGGAGATTCAATTCTGGTGGTTATAGTTCTGGACAGAGGTTTAACAACAATGGAGGAAGCTTCAGGAACAACTCTGGTTCATCTCAGAAGAAGGTTGATTTTGGGGATAATGGGAATGATACATCAGGGAATCAGATCATTAAGTGCTTTAACTGCAATGGAGTCGGTCATATGGCTACTGCATGTCCTTCTCCAAGAACTCAGGGCAGTAAGTATCACAAACAGCAACTTCTATTAGCTCTTCAGGAGGAAGCTAGAGGCACAAATAAACAGAATGACAACAGCTTCATGGCCAATGCTCAGTCTGATGATGACATGGAAGATCTCGAAGCTAATGCTGCTGTTATGCTTATGGCCAACATGCAGGAACTCCACATCACTGAATCAGGTCCAGTATATGATTCTGACACTCTGTCTCAGGTAAACGACTTTAATTCATGCCTTATACATGATATTGTCACCCCATCTGCATCTGCATCTACATCGAAACAATCGGTTCAAAATGATGCATTGTTCTCTACAGACGAAAATTATCAATTGGACACAGTCGTTACATTTGATGATGATCAAATTAACTCAGATGTCTCAATTGATGATTCTCACACTAATCATGTAAACGACAACAATGCTCATCTTAAACCCCTTGCTTCTATGACTGATCCAGATTCAGACCTTCGGACACTTCTCATGGCCAGTCAATCTCAAAATATAAAATGTCAAGAATTAAATGCGAGATTGAAAGAGAAGAATGCATCATTGTCTAGGGATCTCGAGTGTTTGAATATACAATTTAATAACGCTGTTAAACTCATTGATAACGAAAAGAGCTTTGAAAATGCTTTTAAAGAATCTTATCGTCGTGAAAAGGATCTCGAATTTCAAATTGGTAACATAATGGAATCTAAAAATGATTTAGCTTCACAACTTGAACAACAAGCTTTTGTACATAAACAACAAGTTGCTCAACTCGAAGAAGTCATTTTGAAAAATAAAAATGAGTTGTCCACTTGTCAAGCGGATTTTCAAGAACATAAACAGATTTCAAGGGACAGAGTTAAATCATATTTAGATGAAATTGTTGAATTAACGAGTCAACTCAAAGAGTTTCAGAATGTTGTATATAAAACTGGTAATTCAATTACAACCATTCATAAACTTTCTGTAAAACGGTCAAACACCGGCCATGGTTTTGCCATTGGTAGTGAATCACCCAGTTTTTTAAATAAAGCACTCACCGAGATTCCGAAGATATGTAGTGCAAACCATTTCTTTGATGACAAGGTTATTCGTGTTGTTGTTTATGATCGTGAGGAAGAATTGGAAATAGAGGATGAGACTCGATCTAAACTGGAAAATATTGATTACAACAAACCTTTTGATTACTCAAAAATGCCTTCTATCAATGAAACTTTCACACCTCAAAAAGAGAATGTTGAACAACCATATTTTATATTACCAGAAGATCTTCCTTCTTATAAAGCTTCTCTCACACCAGTAGTTCAAAACAATGGTCTTTTAACTAGACCAGAAAACGTTCAACCTCTTCCTAAAACGTGTAAGATACTTCGGTATTTCCAAACGTTTATGGAAGATATTGAATTTTTACAAGAAGCTGTTGATCGTAATTCAGAAATCACTGTTTTCACATTTATTGCTCCTCATGAGTGTGAACGGCGAGATGTGTTTCAAAAACAATTTTTACCTCACGTTTAACATTTACGATTATGTGCTGAACTCTGGGAACAGGATCTTCAAAAAGAAGTGTCTTCAATTATGGATATTTTTCAAGAAACAGAAAAACCAATTTCATTTTATCAACGTAAAAATCAATTTTTGCAAAATGAAAATGATCGACTCTTTGAACGTGTCCTCAATGATGATATTATATCTGTGGTAATGAATTCTCTTTATGAATGTGGTACTGATATGCTTGTTTCTGAACACTGTGATGATATTGGGTTGTTGAATAAACATGTTGAGAAATTAAAAAATGAGAACATGAGTCTCCGACAACAAAATAATGATGTGCAGAAAAAACTTTCAGATGAAATCTTTCAACTCAACAAAAAACTAGAATGGTGTCAAAACCAAAGTCTTGTTTTTGAACTTGAATTGCAAAATCTTAAAACTCTTTTTCAAATGAAAATGAGGAACTTAAAAGTTAGATTTCTAAATATGAAAAAGAGATTGCTGAATTGCAAGAAGTAACAGATTTTTGGCAAAAGAGTCGAGATGAATATTTCTACTTAAACCGAAAGCTTGACAGCACCATTCAGGAGAAAACGCACATCATTATTGAATTGAAGGAGAAAATTAGAAATCTTGAAAAGAAAAAGTCTGCAAATACTAAGATTGTTGCACCAGAAAAACATAGGACAGATAACACTAGTAACGATACAGCTATTCATAATTCTAACATGAGTTCTTCCACCTCTCCAGGACTAGTTATTCCTCCTAGCGTTAGCAGATCCAAGCACCAAAAAGAGAAAAAGATGAATAGGAATTTGCGACGTAAGAGACAGAACTTAAAAGCTATGGAAGTAGAAGCTCACCCTAGGAATTTGAATAATAATCATGTTACTACAGATTTAGATTGTGATTTGGCAACTTGTAATCCGAATCTGTCTGTAACGAATGATGTATCTCGTACTTCTTTATCGTTTAATGCATCTTGTGTGTTTTGTCATAAATCTATGCTATCTGGTGATCACTCTAAGTGTGTTGCTACTTGTCTTTTAACACGTCTTAAGAAACATAAAAAAGACAAAAAATCTAGGCCCACTACTGCTTCAAAATCTAAGCTAGGATTAACGCCCCCTATAGTTTCTGAGGATGTAGTTGCTACCCCTGTAGTTAAGCCCAACAATCCTAAGAACTTGCCTTCACTTAGCGAATTCACTAAGAAGAAAGCGCAATCTAGTTGGAAGTGGCAGCGTTGGTTAACTAAGATGCATAATTTTGCTTGGATTCCTAAAACTGTTATATCATGTGTTGCTAACCAAACGGAACCCACTACTTCATCGGGTTCCACCCTTACCTTTGTACCATCGTCGTCTCCTTCGTGTGATGCAGGTGGTGCAAATCATTCTCTGGATTGTTGATAGCGGATGTACCCGACATATGATAGGCGATCTCAAACTGTTAAGAAACTTTGTATCAAAGTTCATCGGTACTGTCAGATTCGGGAATGATCACTTCGCTGCTATTATGGGGTATGTAGATTATGTCAGTGGGAATATTGAAATCAGCCGTGTGTACTATGTTGAAGGTCTTGGTCACAATCTCTTTTCAGTCGGTCAGTTTTGTGACGGTGACTTAGAAGTTGCATTCAGGGAGAAAACTTGTTTCGTACGTGATCTACAAGGGAATGATCTAATGTCTGGCACTCGCAGCAACAGTCTTTATACCATTTCAATGTCTGATATGATTGCTTCCTCTCCCATCTGCTTACTCTCTAAGGCCGAATCTACAAAATCATGGTTATGGCACAAACGAATGTCACATCTCAACTTCAAAACCATGACTGATCTGGCTCGACACAAATTGGTTGAAGGACTCCCCAGATTCAGATACGCTAAAGATTACCTTTGTCCTGCTTGTGAACAAGGGAAGAGCAAACGTGCACATCTTGCTTCAAAACAAGAACCCAGTACGGATCATGTTCTTCAGCTATTACATATGGATTTGTGCGGACCAATGAGAGTACAAACGATCAACGGGAAACGTTACATTCTTTTCATAGTAGACGACTTCTCTAAATGGACTTGGGTCTACTTTCTTCGTACTAAAGACCAAGCTCCATCCATGATAGTCACTTTTCTCACCAAAATTCAAGTTCAGCTCAAAAACATCGTCAGAATCGTCAGATCAGACAATGGAACTGAATTTAAGAACCAAACCCTTCGGGATTATTTTGAGATGGTAGGTATTGTTCATCAAACATCTATTGATCGGACTCCTGAACAAAACGGCGTGGTAGAAAGACGAATCCGTACTTTAGTGGAAGCCGCCCGCACAACCACCAGACTATCTTTGGGCAGAAGCCGTCTCAACCGCATGTTATACCCAGAATCGATGTATGATCAACAAACGACACAATCGCACACCCTATGAACTTGTCCACAAACGTAAACCCAATGTTCAACACCTTCATGTCTTTGGTGCACTATGTTACCCGAACAACGATCGTGATGACTTTGGAAAGCTTAAAGCTAAGGCTGATGTAGGAATCTTTATTGGCTATTTTGAGAATTCTAAGGGATTTCGGATATACAACCGTCGGACCAGAGAGATTCAAGAGACTATACACGCTAATTTTGATGAGCTCACTGATATGGCTTCTGAGCGCAACAGCTTAGGACCCGAACTTAACCGTTTAAATTTCCCAGATCGTTCAGATGCACCTTTACCTTTAACCCGTCAAGAATTGGAAACGTTGTTCACTCCACTGTTTGATGACTCTTTTGAGAATCGTGCACAAAATGTATCCACCGATTCCGCTGCTCAAACTGCCACTATTCCAGTGCCTGATACACCCGTTACTACAACTACTGTAGAAACTGATGCACCTCCAACAGATTCACCAACAGCAGATGAACAGATAGACTCCAACTCATACAATGCACTTGAAGATCTGAATCAACTTGAAGTACTCGAACCTGCAAATTACGATCCCAATGCATTCTTTAATCCATTTGCACCGACTCCCAACCTTTCTGATATTCCAGAGTCGTCAACACGGGATATGGAATCGACTAATGTGCAACAGTTCCATAACCCTCACCCGTCAACACATCATTGGACACGTGATCACCCAATTGTCAACATTATTGGTCATCCCCAAGCTCCAGTGATGACTTGACAGAAACTTCACTCGGATGCCGAACACTGCATGTATGCACTCACCATCTCTCATGCCGAACCAAAAAGCATCAAGGAAGCAATGACACATGATAATTGGATTAAGTCTATGCAAGAAGAATTCGACCAATTCAAGAGACTAGAAGTCTGGGAATTAGTTGAACGGCCGGATGGAGTTTATGTGATTGGACTTAAATGGATATGGAAGAATAAGTTGGACGCAGAAGGTAATGTCATACGCAACAAATCCCGATGGGTAGCTAAAGGTTATAGTCAGGAGAAAGGAATCGACTTTGAAGAATCTTTCGCACCCGTGGCTAGACTTGAAGCTGTACGGATTTTTCTGGCATACGCTACTGATATGTGCTTATTCACATATCTTTTTTTCACCATTATTAGACTATTATAGACCAAAAACTAACGTTCAAAGCCAAAGATATAGTGTTTTTGTGTTTATGACTGTGCAGGTAAGGATATTGCAAAAACATCATGAAAAGCAACCTAAAATCCCAAAACGAGCACGAGATTTGGAAAAGAGTCAAGAAGCCGAGTCAAAGATGAAATTTACTCAAGTAAAGCCCGTGACGATGTTTTCATTACTTAAAGGGTCGTGAATATGAAAGAGATACTTAATCGAAGATTAAAGATGATTATCATGTATAAGCTTCCCAAACTCGAGCAAGTGGTCACTTTTATATCATTGAAGACTTTTTGAAGACTCGTTAACATATTCCTCAAGATTACAAGGACTTAAGTTTACTTTTTAGAAGTCGTTTAGTAGTGTAATGAAAGTTTATGTGTTACTTTCATGAACAAATAGAGTTAAGGGGGCTAGATGTAAAAGGAATCCACCATGGAAACCTTAAATACCCACCTTAAGCTTCATTTTGAAGCTAGTCTTCATTTTATTTTTAGTCTTAATTTTGTATTTTACATTATGTCATTTTAATTTTATGTCATTTACTTTACTTGTCATTTATTTTCTTGTCATTTAAATTTATGTCAATTTAATTTTCATGTCTTGATTTACTTATTGTCATTTTAATGCTTTAATCTTTACAAGTTCTTTCTTAATCTTTACAAGTTTTTATAAATTTTCTTTGTCACCTTTGCATGGTTTTTATTTGAGTTGCATAAAAAAGCTTATGGGTTAAGGCTTGCAAAAGAAGCCGTGGCTTATTTGCTTATTTCTAAGCTTATTTTAGTGTCTTAACGTTTTATTTATCAAGTTTTTACAAGTCTTATTTACCTTTTATTAAATTTTTGTGTCACGTTATAAGTTTTTAATGTCCAGTATGTCATTTAGGGTTTAGTAGCGAGTTTGTAGTTTTTTAGGGGTTTAATAGCGAGTTTAGGTTTTAGAGAATACCGAGTTTGCTATTTTTCAAAGAGGCTAGCGAGTTTGTATAACTGCCTAGCGAGTTTGGATCCATATAGCTAGCGAGTTTGTGTCCCTAGTATAGCGAGTATGATTTTTTTATGTCCTAGCGAGTTTGTTTCTTAGGGATAGCGAGTATGGATTTTTGTTGGTAGCGAGTTTTGATATTTTTAGAGTGCTAGCGAGTTTATTTTTCTATTTATTGAGTCAACTTTATTTTTAGTTTATTTTGAGTCGTGTCTAGTTTTCTCCTCTTCTTTTCTTATTTCTTTCTCAAGTCGAGTTAGACTTTTATTTTCTCCATCGTTCTTCGAGTGGAGTTTTGTTTGGTTCATTCCTAAACGAAACTCTGCCGAATTTTCTTTAATTTCTTTTTAACTTAGCTTATTTTTCTTTTACTTGTTTTATTTTCTTTTAAACATTTACTTTACTTTTCTTTTATTAATTAAACTTAAAAACCTAAAAACATTTTACATTTCGAATGTCATTTTGATTTCTTTTATTTACTTTATCTTTATTTCTTTTATTTCTTTCTTCTATTTCTTTTTACGTTTATGTTTTCTTTTCTCGTTCATTTTAACTTCTTTACTCACGTTTTACTTTTCTTAAAGTTTTAAATAAAGTTTAGTAGCGTAAACAAAACCAAAACATATCTTTAAACCCATTCACATCACATAACTCACGGTTTTGAACGACTAAGATCCATTCAACCCTCGTTGGGACTACGACCCGAGGTTCTTAAGCTTCACCGCTTGGTCCGCCTCGATCAATTTTTGGCGCCGCTGCCGGGGAGCGGTTGATTAGATTAAGTTGTTTGATCGTTCGAGACTTGTGATTTGAAGACCCTTCTTTTAGAAGTTAACGCTTTTTCTTAAAAACAAAAACAACAAAAAAATTATAAAACCTATAAAAACCAAAAATATTTTCTCTTTTCTTTTATAAACTTATAAAAACCAAAAAGATTTTCTTTTCTACTTTCTTTTTCACTTTGTTTTGTTTTGATTTGTATGATCACTCGTTCCAAGTCTAACTTGAACGAGTCTTCTTCTTCTTCTTCTACAGTGCCTTCTAACCGCAGTCGTCGTAGACGAAAGCAAAGGAACATACCCGAGTTACGTGATCCTCAAGATTTCATCACCGAGATGAATAATAACAACAACAACAACAACGGTGCACAAGACAATGGTGAACACCCGCCGGTGGGTGGTAACCAACCTCTTCATGATTTACGTCCAATGGAGGAGCAACTCCAATCGCCTTTCCAAGGAGTAAGGAGAGCCATTGTTATTCCCGATATTCAAGCAAATCATTTTGAAATCAATCATGGATTACTCAATCTCATTTCGGGTATATCCTTTCATGGTTTTGATCACGAAGACCCTCATGTTCACATTCGGAACATAACCGACATTGCTGAAACAATTAAGATCAACCAAGTTCCTTATAATGTTGTCAAAATGAAATTGTTTCCCTTTTCTCTTAAAGGAGCTGCTCGTACTTGGCTAGACAAAGAACCCCCCAATTCGATTCATACTTGGGATGATTTGGATAGTAAGTTCCTTAACCATTTCTGTCCGCCTTCAAAAACCTCAAATCTTCGTACTCAAATCTTTCGTTTCCAACAAGCTTTCGATGAATCATTTAGCGAGGCTTGGGATCGATTCAAAGAGTTACTTGAAAAGTGTCAGAATCACGGGTTTTCTGAATTTCATCAAATCGATACATTCTATAATGGTTTGAATCCCGTTGATCAAGATTCGCTCAATTCTGCTGCAGGTGGTAATTTGTTATCTCGAAACACTCAAGATGCGTTCACGATCATTGAAAACAAAGCAAGAGTGCGAACTTCATGAAATAAAACACAAGTGTCAAGTGCTAATAACAAGGATAACGATGAACTTGTGTCAATAACCAAACAAAATGCTGAAGCTATTGCTGCTCTTACAAAACAAATGGGAATTTTAATTCAACACAAGGAACAACCATCTCA
>LBNU01002452.1:0-27318 GCA_014162995.1 Artemisia annua
AAAAAAAAACCTCTTCACATTAAAGAAAGAGATCGACAAGTCACGAAAATTGTATCAAGAACAAAACATGCAAAATGCCAATGAACAACAACGACAAAGACAACAACAAGAAGAACAACAACAAGAACAACGCCACGGCCACCGGTGTCAATATAGATGAATACTTAGCATTCATATTAATAGTACGTTACAAATTAAACATGCAATATTTTACTATGCGAATTATAATTTATTATACAAATTATAATTTATTATACGAATTATAATTTATACTCTTAAATATACTAATCACTTTAATGCTTTATGTTTTTATAGTTTTGTTAAAAAGGAATTTTGTTTTATAGTTCGCTTTTAATAATGTAATTTATTTGAACAACGAAGTCCGTCTTTCACAAAAAAATGAGTTTCAAACATGAACTGAAAATTAGTCCCGAACATTATGAAAAAACAATTAGATCCAACCTGTGTGTATCGCATGGGTCCTGAGGCAGTCCAAACATGTGTGCATTGCACGTGGATGAATATAAAAAGTCTCCAACATTAATGTTATCGCTTCATATTTAAATAATTTATTTAACTTATACATATTAAAAAATTACATGTGAAGAGACTCTTTTCAATGTAACATCTTGAAAAAAATATCTTCACATATACTCTTTTAATGTCAATAAACTATTTTAAATGTGTGTCATGCTTAGAAATGTGATAGCATCACAACTTAGATATATAATGACGAAAATAAGTTCTGAAGATTACGATATAAAAACTTATATACAGCCCATGTGCAACTCAATAAAGTATTCTAAGTACTTATAAAGTTTAGCAAATGTGTGACACCATGAAAACTTAAATATAAAATGACGAAAATAAATGCCGAATATTACGCTATGAAAACTTCTATATAGCCCATGTGCATCGCACGTATTTTAAATCTATGAAAACTTCTATACAGCACATGTGCATCGCACGGGCATTGTTGACTATCATAAGAAATAGTTATAACTTAGCCCAATGTATTAATATTAGTTAGTTCCAATAAAAAATGATAGAGTCAATACCAAAATAAATAGACAAAAAATATTACGTAAAAAATACATCTTAAAGATTACATGTCAATAAACTATTTTAAATATGTATCATGCTTACAAAATGTATGCTACCATGACAACTTATATATACAATGACAAAAATACGTCCCGAATATAAAATGACGAAAATAAATGACGGATCCATGATCAAAATGACGAAAATTAGTGCTGAACAATAAGAATTTAAATATATAATACCATCATATACAGCCGGGGCATCGCCCGGGTCTGAATGACTCGTTTTAAAAGTGATGACACTGTTATGCCTTAAAATTAATTTTTCTAGTTCTTCCTATTTTTTCTCCCCACTCTTCCTCATAGTTTGATAACTTCTCTTTTCTACTTTTAATCTTCAAAACTAGCTACCTGCGTTTCTTCTCCATTCTAACTTCTTTAAATCAATTTTTGTTTAAAATTCATATAAGATATAACCTAAATCGCTACAGGATTTAACACATATATATATTAGATGAAATTTCATATCTAATATCTCACGGGAATTGTTAAACTAACAAGGTTAAGAATATATCATCCATTTTTCCATACGTACGATACTTGTAGTAATTTTTTATCCTTTATTTCAATTTAATATTCAATACCAATTATTAATTTATTAATAATATGTATTATTGGTGTTGATTAAATTCAAATTCATATGTTTGTCAATGTATTTAGGGCCCGTTTGGTTTGTAGGTGGGTTGTTTGTAGGTGGGTTTAGGATTAAGATTAGGATTTGGATTAGAATTTGAATTTGAATTTGAGTTTGGATTTTGATTTGATATAGGAGAGAGAAAATATTATAATTAATTTATAAAGAATATTTTAAAAATTAATCAAATTATTTAAAATTTAGTTTTACTAATTTATATGATAAAAAAGAATAGAGATAAGAGAGATACTAAAACCTCGGGCCCACAATTTCAGAAAAGTAGCCTATGTACTTCGGATTGTGCACAATACATTTTTTTGGCATTCAATCCTAGATTCTAAAGTCAAGCCGTGAAACAAACAACTTCTTTCACTTTTAAAAGTCAAAACCAAAATAAAATTTCCCAACCAAACGAGCCCTTAAATAAGTACTCCTTCCGTCCCAAATTAATTATCCACTTTGACCTTTTTTAAGTCTTTTTTTGTTATACTTTGATTATAAATATTTTTGTTTTTGTTATATAGGAGTAATACTTAATAAAAATTTTACCAATGAAAATTACATTTAAAACCCAATCCATCCGTATATTTATCATCAAGTATTGTATAGCACAACTAAAAATATTTATGGACAAAGTTGCGTAAGAAATACTCAAAAAAGTCAAAGTGGACAATTATTATGGGACGGAGGTAGTAATGTTAAAGGGGTAGCTTTTGTATAATAGTCTTTAGTAAAGCTGAGCATATTAGATCGAAAACCAAACTGAACCGGAAAACTGAGCTGGACCAGACCAGACTGAATTAAACCGATCATATTCGATTCAGTTTCGGTTATGTGTAGTAACGGTTTTCGGCTTCGGTTCGGTTCGGTTTAACCTAAAATCGAGAAAAACATACTTAAGTCATATAAACCGAACCGAACCGACTGAATCGACACAAAATCACACCGAAGCGATCTTATCCGGTTTGGTTTCTACTATATACTAGTGATTTTCGATTTTAATTCAGTTCAATTTTCGTTGGTTCAGTTCGGTTTTGAACCGATACTCAGCCCTCTTTAAGCGCGCCACGTACTTTTAAACCAATTGAACCACAATTACATATAGACCAAAATAGAAACATAAACCCCCAAATTTCATCTCCTAGAACCCTAAAAAAACCATGGCCTTAAACCCTACCTTCCATTTCCACAAACTCCCACAATTATCCAGATTTCACCACCAATATCCAATCCCAAACACCAATCTCCAAATCCCACATGCAATTCCCAAAGACAATTCAAACCCACCCATTAAACCCTCAAAAACCCCCAAGAAACCCCCCAAAACCAGCTCAAAATCAAAACTTGATGACCAAGATTCACTTTTTACAACAATCCCACCAAAACCCAGAAAGGGTAGAAAAAGTGAAGCATCAGCAGTTGAGGATTTGATAAGAAACTCATTAGAAGAGACCTTTGCAGCCATTAGGGAACAAAATCAGGAGTTTAATGATGTTGGTAATGTTCTTAAGGATGATGTTGTTAAGGATGTTAAGGAGGAGGATGAGGTTGGTGAGAAAGGTGGTGTGGTGGAGGAAGATGATCCGAATTGGCCCGTGGATGCGGAAGTCGGGTGGGGGATAAGAGCGTCGGAGTATTTCGAAAAGCATCCGATAAAGAATGTGGTGGGAGAAGATGGGGTGGAGATTGATTGGGAAGGGGAGCTGGATGATAATTTGGTTAAGGAGATTAATTGTTTGGAATGGGAGAGTTTTGCTTTTCATCCGAGTCCGTTGATTGTGCTCGTTTTTGAGCGGTATAATAGGTATGCTTTTTTGTGTTAAGTTTCGAGTTTATGTTAGTAGTTTGTTAAAAGTCTTTCTAGAAGGTGTTTGGAATTGGTTGTTTAAGTGGTTATCTGCTTATAAATAAGCAGATAAGCAGTCTTGATGAAACTGCTTATATGCTAATTTTATGCAACATGCTTATTTTTAAGCGGATAAGTGCTATAAAATTAGCAATCTCAGACACCCCCTTATATGCATTGTTATTTGCTGAATGATTCTTACACTAGTGTATTATCATTATATATTTTGAGAGAAACTGCTAAAATGATTGTGTAAATTATGATCCAATCAAATGGTTGTGGGTTCAAGTCCCGTACTGGACATGTGAGATAGATTTGTGGTGTAAACAATGTGAGTTAGTTTGCCTTAAGAAACGAGGAGACACATGGCAGTTTTAGTATTTAAATTATAGGATTGAGAATTTGGTGACCTTATAAGCAGAAATGGATAAAAAGAATACTGTATGATTGATGAATTCGGCAGTATATATTTGGATGTGTGTTTAACCTTATTATCATGTTTTTTAATTGCAATATAAAAATTTGTGTGTTTAGGTAAAGGCGTAAAGCTGATTATGATTTACGGCCAAGCATATTTGAATAATAAGTAGGGATGGCAATGGGTCGGGTTCGGGGCGGGTTTTAGTGTACCCGTACCCGCACATGTTTATAATATCTAAACCCGTATCCGCCCCATTACCCACCGGGTACCCGATTAATATTATCCATCGGTTTTTCGGGTTTCCCCGCGGGTTTCGGTTATCCCCAATTATTATATGGACAAAATGGCGGTATTAATATTAAGTCACACTAAAATCTACCGAAAAAATAAAGGAAAACACCCTAATATATATTATTTTTTTTGAAGTTAAAGAAAATAAATATCGTATCAAACAATTTAAGGCTTTTGAATAATTCATGTACATAATAAAATATGTTATGTAATAGAAATATGTATATAAAAAACTATAATAGAAGAAATTATATATAATGTATATATATTCTAGTTAATTATAATATCAATAAAGCGGGTATAGATTCGGGTAAACGGATACGGGTACGGGTAATCGGACAGGTATTACCAGAACCCGTACCCAAACCCGTACCCGCCAAAAAAAATATATCAATACCCAAACCCGCATCCAAACCCGCCAACCCGTCCCCGAACCCGACCCAACCGGTTCGGGTTTCGGTTTTCCCCGTCGGTTTCGGGTGCTTTTGTCATCCCTAATAATAAGTTGAGGAGTAGCCGGAAGAAAGATGATCAATATACTATTATTATCTTACTACCCTTAAGTTTACGCACATAGTTATTTGATACTTAAATTGGCAATAATTACTCTGAAAACACACATCGAAACATCCTTTGACAATGGGAAGTCCTAATATAGCGTGGTTAACATTCTAATTAAGCTTTACATCCGGCATATTTGGAGTTTTATAATGTATCACTATCAGAACAATTTTTTACGTGTTACGTTTCAAGATTCATAGTTAGAAAACAACTTTTAGTATGATTTTATTATACAGTCTTAGACGAACAATGTGGTGCTGTACCTATTTGCCATCTAGAATAACTATTTTTTGTCTGGTTGTTATGGTGTGAGAATCAGTAACGGCCAGATCCATAGTTTGAGGATGGACCGATGGAAAAGGAAATTAACAGTGTAAATGAAGGAAATGTGATATTTTCATGTTCATCTGTGTATGGTTGGTGTATGCATTGCAGATATTTAGAAGGGGATTAGATAGTCCGTTTTTAAAGTGATTATTGTGTATTGTAAATAGTTTTAACGTCATATGATTTTGACATTAGGGATTTTTAGGTAGTTTTACACAAAATAAAGAAGTTTTATTTTATGTAGCAACCTGTTAGGCCCCTACCCATTGGCCTACATATAGTGTTAATTTTCCATTAATGAGAAACTCTATAAATAGGGTCTATGCTTAACAAGGAGTGTTCCTATTTAGGAAACTCTATATATAGGGATTAATAGACGTTGATTATTTTGGTGATTGATAAACTTAATGAAAATTAGAGTGGGCATCGTGGAGAAGCTTACCTCTTGATAGTGAAGTTCGATTTGTCCATTTATCATCGCTTGTATAATAGTCCTGCAGCACATATCCAGACACCCCTTTTTTTAAGTGTATCACATGGGTGTAAAGTAGATACAGCTAGTATAATTTAGATATATTTATTGTTTTAGTAGCCCGTTTTAATGGCATTTTATGAGCATCATTTCTTTGTGCATTCTGTATTTTCCAGAGTTTATTGGCTGTTCTTGTTCTGTTTACAGTTATCATAGTTTTATTAATGCCGGATTGTCACTTCCTTGTTTTATAGGGCTAGTGAAAATTGGAGGGCCTTAAAGGAGTTAGAGAAGGCTGCCAAGGTGTACTGGAATGCAAAAGATCGGCTGCCACCTCGGGTATGCTAAAAAGTTATGATAACTGATGGGTGGGTCGGACAATATGGGTATCTTTTTGTACGGGTCATAATGCTTTGGTTTAACATGCAAACAAATTTGACCGTTTGATTGTTTTCTTTTTAGTTGAACTTTCTAAGTTACCCATTTTACCCGTTACTTCCTAAGATATTGCACAAATTAGCTCATTTATGTTTTCTTTAGTATGTTACTTAACATTTTTGGTTTGTGAATGCAGACGGTGAAACTTGATATGAACATTGAGACAGACCTTGCCTATGCACTCAAGGTTCGGGAATGCCCACAGCTTCTGTTTTTACGAGGAAACAGAATCATTTACAGGGAACCACGTAAGACAACAGTTGGTTTTTGTTTGTTTAGATCAAAACTATCTTGATAATTTGGTTCTGATTCTTATAAACGCGTTTGTGATTTGCAGAGATTCGAACAGCAGATGAGTTGGTTCAGATGATAGCACATTTTTACTACAAAGCCAGAAAGCCTTCATGGATGAAAGATGCACAATTATACTCATGATCAGCATTTACTCGGATCACTTCAAGAATGTATACATAATTTGTAGGTTATATCTTTTTATAGCAAAATTGCGGAAACAGTTGTTTATAACAATACAATTTGTTATACATTATTTATGTACTAAATCTTCTATTATAAATATAAGTCAAAATTTTCCTTTTCGGAGTTCCTGACCGATTTTCTTCGATATGTAGTACGCCGTTGATTCTATAGTAATCATTGGATTTACACCGACAGCTGTTGGCAGTAAACTCCCGTCACAAACAAATAAGCCTTTCGCTTCCCAGCTCTCTCCGTTAACATCCACTGCACCTTCGTCTTCGTTGCATCCCATTTTACAGCTGCCCATCTGATGGGCCGTACAATATAGAGTCCAGTTTTCACATCTCGATCTGGGCCCACCATCAGCAGCGATAGTATCAAGAAACTCTTCTAGATCGGAACTTTCGATGCCTCGGCATTTTATACGTTGGCCATCATTCCGGAAAGTTCCAATTTCTTCGGCTCCAGCAGAAACTAGAATTCGCAATGCCTCTCGTAAACCAACTCGAAGATTTTCTTTATCGGGTTCGGTTAATCGGTAAGTAACCTTTCCCTCTTCCCGAACTTCACCAGAGCTTTGGTCTTTCACTAACGAGAAGAGCTTTGCGATTCGCGGGTATTTGATCATTCTGTCCTTAATGTCGGCTCCCGAAACCCATGGAAATAGCGATGCAAATGATGCGGGTCCAATCGAGGCGGCTTCTACAATTGCACGTGTCTTTGATGGGTCTTCGTTTGATTTGACTTTATGAAGGGAGGTAATGATTCCACCCTCGTAACACTTCCCGTTGTCGGTTGTGTCGGTTGGTTTTGGTGGGAAGTAACCCCATGCTAGTAAAACGGGGTGAAGGTGTAGGTTACGTCCTATGTGGTGGTTCGTAAGTCCACTGGAAACCAACAATGGTGGTGTCGAGAGAGACCCAGCAGCTGCAATAGTGACTCGTGCTTTGAATTTGAGTTTTCTTGTTATTGTACTACTTTTTGTGACGACAATAGCACCTCGACATCTTTTCCGACCACCACTTTCTTCGAACACGAGTCTTTCCGCTTTGCAACCAGTGAAAATCACCGAACCACGTTCCACAGCATCAACAAGCCAAGTAGAATCGACACCTTTTTTATCTCCTGTTTTACAACCGTAACAACACGAACCACAATAATGATTTTCAGATGCATTTTGAGGTATTGTCTCCACGGTCAACCCGAGAGTCTCACACCCTTTTCGTAGTACTTTGTTCTGAAACCCTTCCTCTATACATTTCTCTGTAACACCGATTCTTTTACACACGACATCCATTGCTGATCGGTAATCATCAGTCCCGAACATTGGGATCTTTTTATCGACTGCCCAATTCTCAAGAACATCATTTGGGGTCTTGATGCAAGCAGACCAATTTACGGCCGACCCGCCACCAACAGTCGACCCAGCTATTAACGTTATTTTTCCATCTACAGTCGATAGTATCCCACCATTTTCGTATAATTCATTCATAGACGGTCCTTCAAGAAGCGAATAATCTTCAGGGACATAATAGTTCCCTTTCTCAATCACCACCACTTTGTGGCCCGAGTTAGCAAGAACCGCTGCAGCAACGCCTCCACCACAACCAGACCCGACAATCACTACATCACATTTGATGTTATAAAAGCCATCATCACTATCTTCGACTTCAAGACCTTTGCTTTTCACCAATGTTAAGAATGTATCATCACTTTCCTTTTCGGGTTCTACAACGCCCTTATCAAGTGGTCTCTCTTTTCGTGGCTTGTCTGAGCCACGAGTGGGTGGTTTAACATTGTACCCAATCGCTTCCCATGACGGGTTATTTGAGTTTTCATCAGTCTAGCAAAATAATAATAAGAAAGAATTGAGTTAGAAAGTTTTAAAAAGTTTGAGAATTAAATGATCAGTTTAAAAACGCAAATCCAAACACACAGTAAGCACGTACCAGTGTGAAGAATATGTAGAAGCACATAAGCTTGACCACCATGAACACAATTCTCAGAGGAATGTAAGATGATGGCGTGTTTGACCATTTTTGAAGTATTTTTTCTCTTTTGGTCACACTCAGATCAGAAAAGCTGTGAATAAATGGCCATTTCGTGTCGAAACAAATAGTTCCACATAACAAAAGTGTTCCTAATTTTGTTGAGAGTAGTATGAGAACTATCTTTAGCAAAAATAATGCATTTGACGGATATCTTTTCACCATTTTCTCGGCGACCTATAATCCAAACAACAGATTATAAGGTAAAAATTGCCTTTCAAAAATGAAAAAGTTTATTAGTTAAAAACCAAAATAAAGCACACTAATGACAACGTTAACAATAGCGATACAAAAGACTAGCTGCATACAAGAGTCGTCGACTTTTTACTGAGTTCTGTTTTTGGCAAGTGGTAACAAAACATTTTTTAGACAAGAAAAAACTATCAAACTTTCATTTCATGTAATTTAACTTAACCAACTTCTATTTAATTTTTTTATTCTAGGTAATTTGACCAAGTTACTGGTCATAACTGGTGCTTAGACAGATGACGTGACAGTATGTTTTTACGATGATATGGTGCAAAGTTGCAAACGTGTGAACCGGCTAAGGTAGGTAATTGCCTTATATCACAACTTTGGCATGTGCAAATCTCAGCAATTTATAGCGTTATTAAAGACAGTTGTGACAGTTATTAACAATCAAAATCTTCATGTTGGGATAAATATGTAACTAAAGCATAACGTATAATGATTAGTAGTGTAGTATGTCAATATGTTGGATGCAATGTTCTATATACTTTGGCCAATCATTTTTTTTATTTTTTTATTTTATTTTATTTTTTTATTTTTTATTTTTATTTTCTGGAAAACAATTTTTTACACTTGCATACCACAACTACGGAGTAGTAAATATTTCAACACAGTATTGAACGAAACTTGAACCAATATTCACTTGTCTATGTGCTACTTACGTATGATTGAGCCAAAAAGCCCGTTGTATATATCGTGATCCATGGCCTACCACTTTACAATTATTCAAATCCAAATTCAATACTTTTCGAATTATCTATGCCATATAACCCTGCAACTCTAAAATGAAATGTTGTTAATTTACCAAATCTACACGCTGAATTTACTGGAAGCACGACGCGACCACTACCATGTTACAACTCATAAGACATAAGGTTTAAGTCACTATCATATTCCATTAAAATGCCTATCAAACAATTAGGCATATATGTAGTTACTTAAAGGACTAATAGTTAAACCAATACTATAGCAAACAAACAAGAACAACAACATACCCAATCCCGCCGACTTTTCATTAATACAAACAAGACTAAACTATAAAAGTAGTACTCAACTACTCATAATATAGTTGAGCAAATACTTACATCTCACACATGCTATGACATTAACGATATATATATATATATATATAGTAATAGACTAATAGTATTAACACAGATAAGAAATTGTGTACGTAATGTGCAAATTCATTCCAATATCATATAAATCACCTATAGAATCTCGACCACTATATATCTATTTAAAATGGATGTTGTTTTTCCTGTTCATGTAATTAACTTCGAGAGTGAGAGTCTTTAACTCAAATATACACGGCCGAATCTGATACGTCTGGGTCAATGTTATCGATTTAGAATAGTCATAGAATAAAGTTGGTTATACATTCAATGATAGTTATATACTTTGGCTAATAATAGACGCATTATGAAATGTATTGTTAAAAAAACTTTACGTTAGAGTAAATATTACAGTATATTGACAGTTTGTCGATGTGTGCAACTAACTGTACTATATAGAATTGATGATTTAAGTTGTAAGACTATGTCAAAGTGGTTGGATGCATTTATTTCCTCTTTTAGCCAATCAAACTATACATATTTGTAGATGGTAATTAAGAATATGTGAATGTGACATCATGTTCGTGCCCTCTTATAACGACTCGGTATTTATATTAAATTTTACATATAATGTAGAAAGATAATAAAATATGCTTGCGTAAAGTAAACATGTAGGGTGTGTTTGGTAAAATTAGCAGTGAGCTGTGAGCAGTAGCCGCAACTCACCGCTTTTTAAAAAAGTATTGGAAAAATAAACATTCTTAAAAAATAGCAGAACTCACCACTCCTTTGCCAAAGGAACAATAAAAATCAAAAAGCTCATTGCTCACCGTTCATCGCCCCAAAAAGCTCTAAAAAGCTCCGCGCCAAATATAGCCGTAATATATGCATAAGTGAATTCTACTATTTATGTGTGACACATACAGTTATTCGGAGCTTATTAGTTACGTTGTAATGAAAAAAATCGATTAAGATGGCCTAAATACATAAGTATCTCTATAATCTACGAGTTTATACCATAATACTTTTTGGTTCGCATAACATGTTTTTCGTATTCTTCGTAGCCATGGTGTATATTGGTACAAACTCGGGAATATTTTAGGATAATAAATCATTTCCTACTGTTAATGACCTCTTTCAGTTTTAAGCAATATTTTGATAGTTTTCAGTGTTAATATTGTACATGTCTTTAATACACTGTTTAGAGTGTCCCAATCAATTATGAATGTGTGCAAATCAATTTCGCTTGCAAATAGTAACATACGCGTGCCCCATGACTCGAACCCATAGTTTATGATTAGTGAAATGACACGATGCTCTTTTGGTAATATTTAATGAAAGTTGTTGATAAGTCTATGAAAAGAGGCCCATCACATTGATAACTTTAATAAAAAGTGTTGTTTTTTAATTTTTTTATGGTCATATGAAGTCTATGGACTAAATGACAACGGTTGGGACAAGTTTGATAAAGTTATTTATTATTCAAAGATATAGTTATAAATCAACATCCAAACAATTACGTACAGGCTGAGAATCTGTATTTACTATTTCACTTTGACAAAATGGTTACTTGTTTGATCTTCATTAACTACTTAGAATATCAATAGTAGTTTATTACGTTCTGAAATATACACTTCTAATAACCAACTAATAAATAATCAATACGTTGTTTGCAGGGACAAAGCCGGAAATTAACAATAATAAAGGGCCGATTTTATTTATTTATTTATTTCAAAAAAACAAAGTAATATATTGATAACTTTAATTGGTATGCTCTAAATTCTAATGATCACATATAGTGGGTTACAAAATTAAAATTTTGATAATAAGAACATATTGACAATTAATAAAAAATTATTAGATGAAAATTTTGTGCATAAAACGGTGTCACGCTTCTCTTAGTTTTGTTGCCACGTCATAGGGTTATTCACCTATAATTGAGTCACGGGCATAAATTTTATAAGATAAATCATAAATAGCAAATCGATTAAATGTGTTGAAGGGGGTCGAGCACCCATGGCTCCCTACAGTATCCGTCGGTGGTGGTTTACATATATAGTTTTAAACACTAAAAACATGTTGAACTGCTCCAACGAAGTTGTCTTGGTATTTATCTCACAACTTGTCAATTGTCATTAAATATATCCTAAAATTCAATTATTATTTTTTCGAAACAATAAAAAACATTTACAAATTTTACTCAGCATTATCGGTTATCAACATTTATAAAAAAAGAACACAAACAGAACACAAAAACATGATCAAAACATTCAAACACACAAAAGCAAAAAAAGTCATACCTCTTGAGGAACAGGAAACTGAGATCCAGAAGCAGCATAAAACGAACGTGTGAACCGGTCAACGTTGTCGTTTTCGGGTAAACTAATAGGAGGTATGAAAGCCTCACACATAGCAGTCAATGATAAGATCTGAGAATTCGAAAAGCCATGGCTATACTTGCTATCACTTCTTCTACCTCCACTCAACAATGGATGATGTTGATAATCATGGTTATTAAGGTTGATGTTTTTTGTTTCTACCATTGTTGTACTTTGTTTGGTTGTATTTGTGTTTCAAGAGTTTATAAATGATAATGAGAATGAGGAAATATATATGTGTATGATGATGAGTTTGTTTGTTACGTAGTATCACATGATTGTTTAGAATTGTGACCTTATATATATACGAGGACAAAGGTAGAGGTGTTCATGGGTCCCACCTAGTGGCTAGTTTTAATTCTTTTGTACGCAATACGATAATAATACGTAGGATGTGGATAAACAAACGAGTCGATTTTATAGGAGTGTTTTTATTGTTACAAAGAAATAAATTAGAGTAAATTGTGTTGGGATATATATCACAAATGAATATACGTCCAAAAATACGCGAGCCTACAGGGTAATACGCGTTAACACGTAAATACGATTTATAATATAATTAATATATTATATGTATTATACTCCATATTAATTATAAGGAAATGCTACACCCATAAAAACAAATCCACAAAACGAGCCACAAAATAACGTGTAAGAAAATGAGTGGCTGAATTAAAGAGAAGAGATAGAAACTATCACAAAGTACACCAATCAGGGAGTGTCACCTCATTTTGTGGACTATTTTGTTGGTGTATTTTTGCAAGTGTATCATTCCTCTTAATTATATTTAACGATAAGTATATATAACGACCGTTAACTAAATAGCTACTTAACGGGTATTAACTAATGGTTGTTAGTATTTAAATAGAAGGAGTTAAATGTAAAAGGAAGAAAAGGAAAGTTCTAGAACCCTCCCCTTTATGTTTGGCTGATCGGTTCTAGACTCCCAATGGATTTGGGATTGCTTAACTTGCAAGACAAGTTTCCTAGCCTATATAATGAACCCATTTGTTCATTATTTTGCATCTTTTGACAAGAATGCGAAGGATGTTTAATCACACATTTTAAATAAGAGGGAAAATTTTAAAGGAAATACATCTACTTTTGTAGGTACATCTGAAATGTGTTATTGTGGTTTCCTCTCAGTCTCTCACATTTTTAATTTTATTTTTCTTCTCATCTGATCCTAATTCCAGATAACTAAACTAAAAATTCTCACACAATCACATAGTTCTCATATTTGTCTTGAAACAAAACCTTTTGGTTTAAAACAATAATATGATAATCTCACCTCAATATCGATATACCAAAAGCTTTGTTCGGGATGGGTCGAGGGGGAATTCAAGAGTTTTTAAGACACGAATGGACACTTAAAAAATTTATAGGTGTTACGATATTTCATGATGGTTAAATCTAAGAGAAAATTCCTAAAGTAGTCTAGCTGCCTAACGACGACCCTTTTCTAGCCCAGAAATAATTCATTTCCCAAAATAGACTAGGGCGATTTGGCTATTGGGAGACTCCACTAAATTTGTGACATGTGTCCCATGTAGTACTATTTTATCTTTACTATAAATTACATATATACCATCTTCTTCATCATCCTACTTAAATAACAAACCACTTCACCCTCTCCGGTGACCACCACCAACTTCCGGCCAACACCACCACCAACCACCGGTCAACACCACCACCAAAAAGTTAAATCTACCTATAAATGGCTGAAGTTAGATTAGAAGGTTAAATTCTTTCATTTTCATCATGTTTGAACATACAAAAACAAACATCTATATCAAAGTAATAAGCATTGCTTGTTGGAGAGCCTTAGTTAGCTCCTTTTAGTTGTTTAATTCTTTTGACATTTCAACCACCAACTACCTTTATCCTAATACACATTTGAGCCACATATTCCAAAATATCGATATGCTATGAGTTTCACAATTGGGCACCACCATCACCAACCTTTAATGACAAATGTCTCATCTATGAACACCACCGTCACCTCTACCCCATGGCCAATGACCAACACATCGCACACCACCAATAACATACGTGTGTATCCAGGGTTTTAGTAAGAATTTAGCACAATTTTTGTGATTTGCTAGTGTTTGATATGGATTGACTTTAGGGGTTTTGTTTAGATACGTGTTAAGATGGCTCGATTACAACAATTTCGTTGTCTAATTCAATGAAAATGCTAAATCGATTTCTAGGGTTTATATGAAGAAATTGGGTATTTGAGTTTTAGTGATTGTTTTTATCAATTGATTGAGGGGATTTGTTTGGGAATCAGTTACATACATTCTACTATGTTTAATTTCATCTAAAACAATTCCATAAATTGTTAATTGAATAATTAGGATTCCGAATAAACATATGATAAATTTTGAGTTTTTGTTGTAGTGTGTTAAAATTGAGAAGGGGGTTATATTCAGATTTGTAGAATAAACGTTCGTTCATGTTTATTTTGTGGATAACAATATTTTTCTTGGTCAAAGCTTGATATGGGTGGCGTTGGGGTGGCGTTTTGGCGGTGGTTGGAGGTTGGTGGTGGTGATGGCCGGTGGTTAGTGGTGGTGGTTGCCGAAGAAGGTGAAGTGGTTTGTTATTTAAGCGAGATGATAAAGAAGAGGGTATATATGTAATTTATAGTAAGACATTGTAAAAATAAAATACTATTACATGGAACACATGTCACAAATTTAGTGGAGTTACCAAATAGCCAAGTCGCCCTAGGCTATTTTGAAAAATGAATTATTTCTGGGCTAGAAAAATGATCGTCGTTAGACAACCGGACTAATTTGAGAATTTTCTCTAAATCTAAAGTTTGCAAACCACTAAAACAAGTAGTCAAACAAACTCGTTCCTAACATAGTACATACGTAGGATGCCGAGGGACGGAGCAGAAATAATGCAATTTTCTGAGTTGAATGCGGTTATTGCTGGTTTGCAGCTTCCTATGATTCACGATAGATGGTCATGGTCTATTGTAGGTTCGGGGGATTTTTCTGTTGCTTCGGTGAGAAAGTATATAGATGATCATCAGATAGTAGGCCACACTTCTATAACTCGTTGGGTCAAAGCGGTTCCGATAAAAATAAATATTATGGCTTGGAAAGTAAGGCTCAATTATCTCCCTACTCGCCTTAACCTTTCTAGAAGAGGTTTGGATCTTCAATCCATTCTTTGTCCGATGTGCAATAAGGAAGTCGAATCTACAAATTACATATTCTTTGCTTGTTCTATGGTGCGTGATCTCTATCGTAAGATTGTTTCATGGTGGGATGTTTGTTACTCAGAGTTTTCATCGTACGAGGAATGGTTAGATTGGTTGTTAAACCTTAACATGCATTCTAATCGTAGAGCCATCTTGGAAGGTGTTGTATACATAATGTGGTGGCTTGTGTGGAGTTTTCGGAATAAAAGTCTCTTCGATTCAATCCATCCCTCCAAAGCGATCATTTTTGATGAGGTGTTAGTCATTCATTTTATTGGTGTAGATATAGATGCAAGGCTAGTTTTAGTTGGGTAGACTGGTTTAAAAACCCTTCTCTTGTTTCTTTGTAATGTTTTATCTAGCTTCTTGCTAGTTGTCTTATTAAATCCGCCGTTCCAAAAAAAAACATAGTACATTGCTTAAGTATAAAGGCTAATGATATCTACACATATATATTTACTTCATACATATAAAATATAGTGGGAGGAGTGTGGGACCATTAGACTCATATAAACAAATTTTATGTGTATGAAATAAATATATATGTGTATATCTATGTTATCTAATAAAATGGAGTTTTGTACCACCCTCCTAAGCTTGGAGCATTAAAAAGCTAATTAATATTCTGACGTGTATATTCCATATTTAGCTCTAAGGTACAACATCCCACTGCAACTTAATTTCACATACGCTCCTTTTAGATTCAAACCACGAGCTCGCCTGTTACAACTCAATATTGAATGCCGATTAAGATATTTCAAAGCGTGTATCAATTATTCAAGTAGGTTACAATCGTTTCCAGAAATAAATTGCTGATTTGTGTCTGTCAATTCTTATCTTGGACTTTGTCAGCAACATACGAACGCGTTTAGGTATCCTTGCTTTAATTATTGTAATTTTTTTGATTTTTCTTAATCTATTGTTTCAAAGTTTGTTTTTTTAATTATCTTTTATATTGACAATTATATTGATTAGTGAAATGAAGATAATTAAATGAGAAAAAAGTATATTTTATTACATGAATAAAACCCTAAAAAAATTTGGGGAAAACTGGAATTTTGGGGTATTTGGGTAAAATGATTATGATTAGAATGTTGTTTTGTTATTTGTCTATTATTTGATTATTTGATTATTTGATCCATAATATATCTAAATAAAATAGTTAAAATCTCCATGGTTAATTTTGGAAATTATCATACACGTTTTATGTTTATATGGTGCAACAAAATATGGTGCAAAGAATTGTTCATTGACTTTAAATTATTGTAATTTTGGAAGCTAATCAATGTATTCAAATCATATATGATAATCTTTTCCCTAATTTTAGGAATTTGTATTCTATAAATTGAGGATGGCGTGGGTGCTAAATGTACACATCACAATTACTCTCTTCTCTGCTCAATATCACATACCAAAATGTCTTCATTTGTTTCCGGGTATATCCATGATTTGTCCGCCTTTAAGGACAATGTAAGGTTACGAGTTCGCATTCTAAGCACTTGGATGCAACCTCTTTTTAGTAGGCCACAAGTGATAAACATGGAGATGATCGTGATTGATGAACAGGCAAGTCGTCATTGTCAAAAATTTACTTTACATTACATTTTTATTTTATCACCCAAGTATTGGATTTTGCCTTACATATTATAATACATTTTGTTTTTCAGAATACAAGAATGCAAGCCACGGTGAGGATGGCTTTGGTGAATCAATTCAAAGATCGATTACGGGAGGGCAATGCTGTCACACTTCAACGATACAGTCTAGGCGAAATTCAACCGAAATTTCGTATAGTTACTAACCCTCTTCGCCTTAGTATATCCTCTCGAACACTGACTGTGCAGAATTCTTAGATTTCACCGGATCAAAACATGGGTTTGTCTTCCGACCATTCAATACCATTGTTGAGTTGAAAAAAGAGGAAGATGGACAGTTTGGTATGCATATTCTTTTGTATTGTATTTTAAAATTGATTTCTTTGCTACATGTGTTTAAAACCAAATTTGTAACATGTTTTGATTACAATCATTATGCAGATGTAATAGGCCGTGTCATTGCGTGTGAAGACCTTGATAATTATGACAAGAACGGAAGGGCTGGGAAGAAAAAGCCACTTACTCTTATTGATGCTGAGTATGTCATTCTGATATCATCTGTTTAATTTCTTATATAAAGCAACTAAATGTAAATGTGAGTTTTTACATTACTTCTATAATGTTTTTTAGGGGAACTGAGCTCAGGTGTACCTTGTGGGGTGTGTATGCTCAACAATTCTAGGATTTTTTGAACAAGTGTTCTGATCACGGAAAGATCATTGTGGTGGTGCAATTGGCAATGACAAAAATATGGGATGGTAATGTCGCCTACATTTTCAATTTAGTTATGACATTTCGTTTAAAATTTTTATGTGTAGCGGTTAACCACGGTTCGAATTTCACTGTCTCTTCATACACAGCAAAAATGTGCATCCAGAATGGATTTCATGGCACAAAGTTGTTTCTCTTTAATGGGAACAAAACTATTGACACTGCTTAATTTCCCAGAAGTTGAGGCTTTATAGGCAAAAGTTTCTTATCAAGAATATTTAAACGGTTATCTGCATATTACTTGATTATTTGGCGTCTTTTCTATGTCCATTAAACTTTTAAACTATCCATTAATCAGCAAGTTGTGTAATGAATTGTGAGTTGGTCGCTGTTTAAGGACCTGCCGAGTCGGAACATATCGCATCCAGAATTCTCCACTGCATCAAAGAAACTCGACGAAGGATGCATTTCGTCACCAAATTCTTTGAAAAATATTGCCAGAGCTACTAGATGTCGATCAGGTTAATATAATCCGAAACACAAATCATAATATCTGCATTTAGCTTACTATTAATTACGGATGCACAAAGATTATCATGATCTTGAAAAAACAAATTCTGATAAATCTTTCATCCTTAAACCTTATGTATCATTTCCTAAAGATTAATTTAGGTAGTTTAGTTACCGCACATAACAATGTTATCCAATGCTGCAAGGGTGTTCCTTCCATATTGTCGGAACTATCTGTGCAAATTCAGGAGGAGGAAGGGATGGTGGATATTCTTGGGATGACGTTCCATGCAGAAAGTAAATGTAGTGAAGCTTCTGAATATCGTGACTTGGAATCTTGAATCAAAGCAAACCCCAACTGCAGGGCTAAATTGAATGGTGGTGGCTCAAAATGTTTATCTACTGTCACATCCATCAAAACTCAGTGAGTTGAATATGTCCCTTTAACTGACTTATTAAATTTTGAAAGAAACAACGAAAAATTGATTGTTGATAGTATCGTATTATTTTTTATAATCGTTGGTGTTTATTGTTCCAACTGCAGGTGAAGGGTTCAAGATTGAAACGGAACCGTATCAGTTTCACTCTTCAATGATGAAGTGCCAGGCTATTCATTAATAATGTCACAGCATACCAAGTGGTGGATAAATATGGAAGTTATTAATTATTCGTTTATTTTCAATTTCATCAAATGTGTCTAATTATTTGTTAATAATCATTTATCCGCTGAATACGTAGGGTGATGGCGCTTTTCCAGCAGAATTTTGGAAATGGTAGACAAGAAAATGTGTTGAATGTCAATGATTGGCAAGAACAAGGACAAGGTAATGCCTGTCTTCAATGTTTTGCGATGTATAATGATCCTGATATCATCAAATCTGTAGTGAACATGCTACACCGTTAAAGGTAATTTTAACACAGTGTCTCCACTGCATCGAATTAGAGTATCTGATTTTTGTTCTTAATTATGTAACCCGTTTGTAATTATACTAAACTTGACAGCCTGAAAATGAAGCTACTAGCTCTAAGGCTGCTGATGTGACTCCATTTGTAAGTATTCTTAAATATTAAATACCATTAGTTAATAATCATGCTATTTTCGAAAATTAATTATATTGTGTTTATACTCTAAGATCATTGAACCATGTATTCTTATTATTTACAGGATTTGGAGTCACAGACCGATGAAAACACAACGCCGCAGAATGTGTCGAAGAATGGTAATGCGGACATTGATAAATCGCCTTCTGGAACCATTTCTCAAGAAAAGCGGAAGGCTGATGAAGTTGAAAAGACCGTGTTGGCCTATGAAGAAGAAAATAGTTCAACCAAAAAGAATAAGTTTGTTCTGGACAAGGAAATTAAAGTTGAGAAACCTTGAACGTGGCGTGACATGAATTAAAACTTTTCTTAAGTATTCTTCAGTAAATGTGGATGCATTTACTTGCTAAAAACATTTTGTGTGTTTGTTATTTGTTTTGGATTTTGTTGGCTCGCATTTGCGAGGTCGTTTGAACTTTTTTGCTATTTGGAATAATCCACCACTGATGCATGGTTGAACAATTTGTATTTTGATTTTTGTTATAATGTTTTTTGTTTTTTACTTATTCCTTTAAAGTGTTTTTATTTTCTAATTCATGTTTTTTGCAGACAATTGCAATAGTGTACATGTTTTGTGTTTGGTTTCTAATCTGCAGGTTACTGTCTGTTACATGGTTTTTAAATGATATGCCGAAAATGAAGCTACTAGCTCTAAGGTTGCTGATGTGACGCCATTTGTAAGTATTCTTAAATATTAAATAGCATTAGTTAATAATCATGCTATTTTCGAAAATTAATTATATTGTGTTTATACTCTAAGATCATTGAACCATGTATTCTTATTATTTACAGGATTTGGAGCCACAGACCGATGAAAACACAACGCCGCAGAATGTGTTGAAGAATGGTAATCCGGACATTGATAAATCGCTTTCTGGCACCATTGCTCAAGAAAAGCGGAAGGCTGATGAAGTTGAAAAGACCGTGTTGGCCTATGAAGAAGAAAATAGTTCAATAAGAGAGTCAGTTTTTGTATGTAATGAGAGGTTGACCTCTTACTCATTGCAGCTGTTATTCATCAGTTTGTGTTTGTACCATTGTTTTCTTTGACACATCGTTGTAATGTTATGCTTAAATGAAAATGTATTGTTTGCAACATTTCCAAATTTTTACTCTAGAATCCGTTTGTGTTACTTTTAATGAAATTAAATTTATTAATTATGTTTATGCTTATCTTAGGAATGTTTCTAAAAATCCCAAACTGTCGAATCATACTAGATGTCATTAACATTTTTAAAACCGAAACAATAGCATCACTCTCTTATGTCTATTAATACTTTCAAATAGTTTCTAAAAATGTTTGTAAACAGTTATGATTTTTAAATCGTTTCTAAATTTAATAATCTCCAACACTTTCTTATAAATTTAAACTTGATCATCATATAATCACAAGTTTACATTGTAAAAATCCCAAACTGTCGAATCATACTAGAATGCCTCTACGATTCAACAATGGTAACTGCAGAGTTCGGGCTTTCAAGTAAGTTCACATGTACACAAATAGACGTTTGTCATGTTTACATTCATGTAATCTCATTTATACATTTTTGAAACTGACAGTGAATGGTGTGTTGCTCCTCCTACCATTGACATATGCATTCACCACGGGGGGAGAATTGTGACTTGCAACAAGTTTTACGATTACTGGGGTGGCGATGAACAAATGGTTTGCAATGTTTCTACAAACAACTTAACATTGAACAAGGTTCGACGAATAGTTGCAAATGTTCTACCTCAATATACTGATTTGTGTGCATACTACTTGCGTGTTCCCACAGTACCATTAGAAGAAGCTTATAGTCTTCAGAAAATTGAACATGATTTGGATGTAGAGCAATGGCTATCTGACATTCAAGTTGGTCATGCATTGGATATATATTTGGCCCATCGTCATTATCCGACTCTTATTGACCCAAATCGCCAAAGATGGCTGCTAAGAAGATGGGAAACCAACGGATGGATAAGTGGACATGTTGAGGCGACTCAAATTGCTTATGGGAAGGCTGCCCTTGCACGAGATTCGTCATATTAATTAATACCTTGGTTATTTAGTTTTTAACAACAATATCCATTATAATATTATCATCAGTTATCTTTACGCATTACGATTTATTTCTAACAACTTATTGTAACAACATGACTTATCTTGATAACTAACATTATGTGCTTATAATTGACTAACAAAAATAAAAGAACCATATCATGATTTCTTACCATAAATAGATTAAAAACATATTTCGGTGATCAATTAACATCAAACGTAAATCATATAAAATATACTACTACAATGTTTCATTTGCCATATCCTTTCCTAATATTTATAAATCATCCCACTATATAAATCCTATAATGAATCACATACATCATTAGGAAAAAACAACTATATTATCAAATCATGTCCACTTCAAAATCATCCAATGCAACCAATGAAGAAGACAATAATACATCATGGAATTCTCCCGTTACTGACAACAAAAATATACCCGTCATCGACATACCAGATGATGATCTGGTATGCGTTGCATATTATATAGTGTAACCTTTATAATGTTTATTTGGATAACTAATTTTTTTGCTTTGAATTTTAGCCTCTCACCATGCCAAAGAAACGGCGAAGATTGATAAAGAATGGTAAGTTTATAAACGACCATGTTCCGTCCAATGTGCCGTCTGATCCAGCTTTAGAAGAAGGTGTCCATCAAACCGACCAGGTATGAACATAAACTAACTACCGTTTAAAATTTCACACATTCTTCATATCAGTTAGATTGATAATAATACTATTAAATTAGAAATGTATAAATTTTCACATCTAAAGTATAAACATTTTGTTAGGAATCCGATGTTGAGACACCCTTGCGTATAAAGCGCAGAAGCAAGGATACACAAATTGTGCAAGCGAAAAAACATTTGTTTAAAATTATTGATTACTCTTCAGATGATGACAAAGTTGAAGCCAAGGATGATTCAGCCGTTTTTGACAATTCAGTTGATTTTAAGTCTAAAGAAATTGGTCAAACGGATGACATACAAAGTGATCATTCTAATGATCATTTATACCATTTGGATGACTTTACTGAAGACGAACATTTACTTGATCAACAAAATTCTTTGCTGTCAAAAGAAAAAAATTATGCTCTCTCGGATAAACGTTTACCTCTCAAGATCGTGCGCAAACAATTTCCTGTATCAGTTTCCTTTGCTATGACGATAAATAAGAGTCAAGGTCAATCACTTTCAAAAGTTGGTTTGTACCTACCACGACCTGTTTTCACACATGGTCAGTTATACGTGGCTCTTTCTCGCGTCAAAAGCAAGAAAGGTTTGAAAGTTGTTATTTCGGATCAGGATGGCAATTTATTAAATACTACTACAAATGTAGTTTACAAAGAAGTTCTTTACGGTCTTTGATCACGTATCGAGAGGTATGTACCAAGTTTAGATATTATGTTAATTCTTTAAATTTTATTTTCTATTTTAGTATTTTACATATACTATCGGACCACACAAAATGTTTTACTTACACTTTCTTCTTATACTTATTAGGTTCTCAACAAATGCTCATTGCCTTAACAAGATTGTCAAGATTTTATGTTCATCTACATTATCAAGATTGAAGAACATTTGGATGGTCGTTTATTATATTATAGTTACAAGCATTTGTTGTCTATATTATCAATGACTTATATCACCGATATTCGTTTCGAATAAATCATTCATCGTTTATACTTTATGGTTTTTTCTTACTTTGTGTATAGACACTAATTGTTCTTTTTGCACAAGCTCATCTAAAAACCCGTGGGTTACCACGGGTCTATAAGCTAGTATAATATAAATTACGGAGTAGCACACAGTTTGTTACTATCATAAATGATTGAGAGTAAAATTTAGAAGATTCAACAACGATGATTAATGCTTCACATAATTCTTTTGTCATCTCAAACATTAATATATGTATAGAAATTAAATGCTTTTTATTAAAACTAAACCCGAAATAGATTCATTTATTGTTACCATCTAACATTTGTTGGTCTTTATGCTATTTTGTTAGGGAGGTGATTTGCACACTCCCAAAAATGATTGGCACACTTAAAATGTGAGTGTGTTGACATTTATACCCTTACAGAATAAGTCCAAATAATGCGAGGGTATAAATGTCAACACACTCAAAATTTGAGTGTGCCAATCATTTTTAAGAGTGTGCAAATCACGTTTCATTTTGTTTGGCATTGGACTTGAGAATCAATAAAGACAAATAGCTCAACATACATCAATTTGTTACTTTAGGGGGTGGCAATGGATTCGGCATCAAGCCTCGGCAACGGATGCCGCTCGGCATCGCCCATTACCAGTCCTTCGGCATGGATCAAACGACATGCAATTCGGTATGTGATACCGATTCGGTATAGAGCCGAGCATTAAATTTTCGAACGTTGCCCCCATTAAATTTTCGAACGTTGCCCCATTAAATTTTTTGCATCATGAATGCCACTAAAAAATGAAGGAGAGGCATGGTGAATTATGAAATGTGTTGGCCACATTTGATTGGTTAAAATTGCTTAAAGATGAATCATGGTGCATCACCATTGCCACCCCCTATATCTTCTCTTATNACAAACAAAGCACATGGTGATGGTCCATTAGTTCACTAGGCAAACTTCTTTTTAGGACGGGTTGTGAATATGACATATCTATTACTACCTCCGTCTTATATTTATTGTCTACTGTTAACTTTTGAAGTTTTTATTTTACAACTTTAACCTTAAGTATTTTTATTTACGTTATATAATACTTTATAAAAATTGGATCAGATTTTTTTTACCATATATGTCGTCGATTACATTTTAAAGAAAACCATTGCTTTACCGATCATTCACCTTTGTAGCATGGCCCGGATCCAGCTATTCTAAGCGCATTACAAGCTTTAGAAAGACGTAACATAATTGGACTGGTTGTTCTTTTATGATTAGAATAGCTCAATTGCACTTTCTTGACTAATGTTAACAAATCATACAACATATACATAAGTACATAACATTGCCATTTACGCTATGAAACTGGATGAAAGTTCGTAATGACGTAATATGGATAGTAAAGTCTCTTTTTCCAAAATGTTGAAAAGACTCGTTTGAAAATGAACGAGGGTACCAAGCCCAGATTACCAAACACGACTAAACGAATTAGGCTAGTCACCTAATCATTAACTGAGAATTCTAGTACTTAGTAGAATTGAGTACAAGAAAATGTATGCAAGGTCAAATAGTTTGTTCAAATTTCTATATGTGAAAACGTAGGGTTATTTATTTATTTATTTATTATTTTTATTTTTTTTGGGTACTCCAGAAACTATACAGCTTCCAAAATTTTGATAAAAAATAAAGATCAAACATTGAAAAAAGTTGATCGAGAGCAATTTAACCTAGTTACTCAGCCAAAGTTGATACGGAGTAATATAGAAACCAATTTCGCGGTAAATGACCATCTTAATTCTTCTTGTTTAATGTGATACTAACGTGGCTTTAACATGATGCTTGCAGTCTTGCAGAAAACTTGTTAACTTACACGATTACATTAGTATGCAGCTCGCTGAAAATAGCTAAAAAATCAGAGATTATGGGACCATATTAAGAACTGGACTATCGACAGTTGGCAAGCTAATATGATATCTAGCTGTATATGACATCGATGGCATTGGCACAATCAAGGAGTAGAGGTGCAAAAGATACCTTTCGGTTTGATAGTTCGAATTACCAAATCCAACTCAAAAAGTCCTCGTCGAAAGGTGCTGTTGATACAAAAGTTGGGCGTTCCTTGTTTGGGTTCCTGTTCTCGTACCAATTAGATCTTAATGCTTGAGACCTGCGCACTAAGAAAGCAAACAAACACCGTTAGGCTTATCGTGAGATTGTCTCCCACGATTATCCTCCGGCGTGAGAGTAAGTAATCGGTTTTAGGGTTGTGTTAAAGAGTTAGGGTTGTAAATCGTACCTTTTACGAGAGCTATGATGCCCTATATATATACACACGAAACCTTATCAGTTTCGTGTTCCTCACTCTTCGGCGTGTCCGCCGATATCGGATATTTGATATATATCTCCTTAATAGGAGATATCACATATCAAATCCATAAATAACTTTGTGCTTGGGCCTTCGTGAGCCCAAACTGTTATCATAGTAGCCCACACGTGGTGGGCTTAAGTGTTAGTGACGTCTAATATTCGGGCTCGTGACCCGAATATAGACTATACGTCATCATGTCCCCCCAGTCTAGTATGCGCAAGGTAAAACCTGCGGATGCTAGACTAACATCTGCATCAATGAATCCCGATACGTGCGCGGGAAGATTCAAATTGTTACCACCTAAATATATGTACCATGTACCTAGTCCAAAAAAGTCACCTAAAATGCCTCGGTAAATGGGGAGGCTATCCACGTGGCTGTACCGCTTCGTTTTCCAGCCACACGATATGGGTTAGTCGATTACACGTGTCCAACATCGGTGGTGAGTGGAACACTATATAACCCCCCCCCTTCATTTTCACTGTGATTATCACAGTAAAAACGCTTCTTATCTCCATTGCTTAGAGTTTCCAAATATCTTTCCCAAAAAATCTTCCACGACATTAGGTAATCAGCGCGTGCGCTCTTAAAAAAAATGGTCCTTCAATTGCGTGATTGTACGGCCAACATGTCCGAGGAGGAACTCACTCAGTTCACCTCGGACTATTACATTCCATAGCGCGGCACCCAGAGGTGTCGGGTCCCGATAATACGATCGCGGACTTCCCCGTAGGGAAGGTAGGGGTGTACACACGCTTTTTCGAGTGGGCGAATCAGCGTGTGCCCATTTCCGTGTTCCTGAGTGATATTTTAAACTATTATCAGCTCCACATCTCCCAGCTTCATTGCATTGGCGCTGCCAAAATAACCACTTTTGAGGTGAACTGTCGCTTGTTGGCGATTGACCCCACTGTCCACTTATTCCGCGCATTTTATCATACGACGTGGTTAAATGGGTGGGTCATTTTCTCCAAGCGTGTAGGACCACTGCAATGCTACACAGAGAAGGTAGATTCGCTGAGGAATTGGAGGGAGAAGTTTTTCTGGATAGACGACGCAGTCTTTCCCTTCGGGTTTGATTTTTATACCCAGGGGTCTTTGCCAAGGGATGAGTACCCACTCGACGGATGGTACAACGCAGGTGATGCGGATACCATCAATGCGAATCGCATCCCCATCAGGTCGTACCCGGAAGAGTTCCTGGTGCATATTGGCATCAGTCGGAACTACTTCCAGCCAGAGGCGAAGGTTCCAACATTCTTGGACGAGGATGGTTGGGGTGGGTGCTTGTCCTTCGTTCTTTCTGTCGCATTATTGTAAGCGCTCTTCTCTTTCTATAAGTTATATAACTTGTTTACTTGTTTGTTCTGCGCAGATATGGATTTGTTTAGCGTCGTCCGTCTGGAGAAGCCAAGAGCAGTGACAGTGGGAGTGCGCCCACTGAGAGAGGGTGAGACGCCTGTCCTGGCTGCCAACGCTGGGCGCGTCGTGGAGATGGCCCCTGAAGAGCCTGAGGACTCTCCTTCCGTGGCGCTACAAGCTACGCCGGTCCAGAGTGTTGCCCCATCTAGGGAACAGTCGCCGGAAGCTGCGCAGTCACACCATGATTCCTTAGATAGTGTGAGGATTCTCGTGGTTGATACTGATGAAGAAGAAGAGGAGAGCCAGCCGTTGAAGCGCAAGCGAGCGTCTGCTGGTGGTTATGGTGAGAGCTCATCCAAGAGGCTGCGCCCAGGAGTTGACGCAGGTGCGTCTTCAGTGGTGGATGCACGTATTGAGTAAGTTTCCTTTAGTTATGCGCAAGTTTCCGTTAACTGTGATCAA
>LBNU01002454.1:0-20328 GCA_014162995.1 Artemisia annua
AAGAGAAAATAGAGAGGAATTTGTTGGCTATCGGAGGTATATTTCTTAAAGGCTTAGTAATGAATAACAATTAAGACATAGAGAGATTTCAATTAAAGAACTACGATATCCCTTATTGAATCACACGTAAGAAGACAATACATAATGAACATAAAGACTTGATAATAAAATAGCCCTTATAAGAAACACATATTCCTACAACGTCCCATATGCGTAAAAACTAAACACACAGCCAACGCGACCAAACGATCCCTCTAAGTCTTCATCAGCACCACCTCTATAACCTATCCATACTTCTTCCTCATTTTTCCCATGAATCCGAGCAAATGTTGCCAAATGCACGTTCCACTTCCTATGGTCTGAATTGCTGAGATATTCTTACGGGATCAATTACTGTATAATTCTGTGAAAGGCCATAGTTGTTAAGGTAGTCTAAAGGTGCTAGCTTCGAATTTGGAAGTTTATAATCTATCACTCATCTGCGGATGATGATGATGATGGTGAAGGAGATGATCTGTTTCCCTTTTAAACTTTGAACCACTCTCTTGTCACTTAGAGGGACGATGTGTGAGCTACAAAATTGTAGTCAGTTGTAATTCCCCTATTGTTTGGAGGAATCGGAGAAAATGGCTCTAAAGAAGGACAAGTAAGGAGTCTAGTTCCTGATAAAGGGAGGTATTGCGGTTGGCTGCCTTTCTCTAATGAATAGATAAAGCTTGTGCGCACCCATCTTGCTTATCTAGGAGAATGTAATTCATCGATAGTTGAGAGGAGTGACCGTTGAAAAATCTAGTAAGAGCAATGTAGCATAAACATGTGTTGACATGGTCTCTATTTGTCTAATCGGATACTTATGTACTTATGCTCTAAGAATTTCTCCACCTTCTTATACTTAGTGTTGATTAAAGCCATGCTTGTATATGAAACTGCGCATAATTTGAAAACTTGTTGTCGCTAAAAAGGGTGTAACCTTAATTCACATCATTTCAGGTTATTTCCGAACAGATTTGGGTCTTTCCGTAGTGTAGTGGAGGTCCTTATACAAAGAGATGCTCTCTGATATAACTTCCGTATTAGAAACGCTAAAGCCCAGGTCATGGTATGGATAGAAACAACCCGAGGTTCTAAGGATATAGAATCAAGGCTTGAAAGGGCCACTTATCACTGTAAGAACAAGTACCAATATAGGGACGCCAAGTATTGTTGCAAAGTCTTTCAATTTGTACGAAATGAGGTGTTTGATTGGTTGTAAAGGTTAATGAATCTTCCATCTTCATCTAAAGAGAGGTTACGGTTGGCGAAATTCTAAGATGAACCTAGGACAAATTGGCTCATCGATATCAAGAGCAATCAACTGAGTTCGATTGCCGAGGCGCAAGTTCCTTCTGTCTAATACCACTGTTTCTGTCTCAGAAGAGGCCGAGGTCAATCAGTTCTATCTACCTTCATGACGATCTTTATACTAAAGGCCTTAAAGGTTCTACTTTGAACTTTATCAAGTCCTTTGGTCTTATGGTGTTGGTAGTATCTTAAGGGGTTTCCTTGTATCGGAGAATTTGCGGGAGGCATGTTTGATCCTAGTAAAAACACAAAATCTTATGTTAACGACTTTTAACAATGTGGATGTTCTAATGTGTTCCTATATGCATAACAATGTGGAGACTTGGTTATCTTGACTCCGTGTAGAAGCCCAAATTGTTTTGTTATGAAAATTTGTTGGAAAAACAAAAGATAACCAAAACGCTCCTAATTGAATGTCTCTTCGATTGAATGTACCCGAAAATACATATTATTATGTATCCCCTTTAGCATTCAAGAGACAATATGCAAGTGGATGTTTCAATGATGTTTTTCATTTGTTAACAATGTGGTGAAGAGTATGTTCTAGTTGGTAAAATTATTTTGAGACAATGCACTTGGTGTGTTTGGTAATAACCAACAAAGTTAACTCCAATAAACAAAGATGCAATTCTTAACTAATGGAAGACATATTGGTTTGCAACCAAGTTTTTTCATGAATTAAAAGTTTTATGCATAAACCCTAAGATTCTAAGTTAATGAATTTAAGTGAGAATTCATCATGAATCAAAAATGCAATTATGATTAGAACACTTACAAAGTTGATTGGATTTGAAGAGATTAAGTGAAAGCCCTAAAATTCGTGTGGTTGTGTGTTTTTTGAGAGGGTGATGGCTGTTTGAGAAAGTGGATGAATAAGTTAAGAGGGTGGTTTGGTTTTGAATGTGAATTAAAACTGACTGCTGGTTCGGCGGATATGGCGGAACCAAAAACTTTGGTTCAGTCCGGTATGGGCTGAGGGTTCCGCCGGTTCAGCAGAAAAACAAAGGAGATATGTTGTGATTGTTGTGATTCATACTCTAGTGTTCAAACACTAAGGTTTTTAGGTTCCATAAGTCCTAAACTAGGTCTAGAAAAGTTTGAAGATCCTAATCCGAGAGGTTAGAAGGATGTCAACCAATGTGGGTTATCGTTAATGGAACGTTATATTGGTTGATGATGTTCTTTAATGAACAGTTTTTAAAACAATCCTATGGCGATGAACTTCACTATGTCATTCTAAAAGCATAATGGATGATTGACGCTGACGTTGACGCTCCTTTGTTGAAACGAGGGATTCCGTCGTTGAACGTGAGTTGCTTCATCTCAAGGAGTTTGTTAACGTGCTTTTTCGTCCATCCGTTGAGACTTTAAGCTTCTTTGAGAATCATTTGTAAGAAAGCATAAAAGTGCATAGTACGAACTTGTGCTTTTTCTCTTATCTCAATCACCGTCATAATTCAACTAGGTGTACACTTATGGTTCTATTCCCGTTTCCTATTGGGATACCCATGAATCCTTGTGTAGTATCTTTGACGTGTTCAAACCTCTCTTCCCAAAGGAGATGTTTTAGATTCTTTTCTAAATGAGCACATAGAAAGCACCAAACATAAATGTTTGAATCCTAAATTGTTATGAAAACAAGTAAGTCTTCGAACATTTCTCTATGTTTAGGTTTATCTACGGGTTTACTAATCTCATTCTGATAAGTCATCAAACTACTTAACTATTGAGACAAGAAAGTAATTAGGAATGTCCTTGAGTGATATTTCTTGCATTTTTTGGAAAGCTTGTCTTGTATTATCAAAAGTCCTTTCAATTGTTGACACTCCATTCACTTAATCTATTTTTTGAAAGATCACATTTGTTTAAAACTCGTAGTTTTACTCTATGTCCAAAAGCTTTTTTTATCAAATATGTGTTGATTTTTACCCAATGACTCCATGATTCAAACATATGACTAGTCAATATTGTTTGATTCAATGTTGACTCGAGTAAGAAGACATTGTTTATATTTTGGAACTTTAACCTTAATGTTTGTGACACTCCGTTAGTATATGACTTTAGAATTTTTAAACATCTAATGTTTATTCCTTTTAATAATTCATCTTCCTTGTCATTTTACTTAACTTGTTTCTTACCATTGTTGGACTTTCGACTAAGTCATCATCTACCGAAGATGATATCTTAGGAAGGAGGTGTGTCTTCGTTAAATGTTATATATCAACGACTCCTCGACTCTTTAGGTTTCCTTTCATAAAAACCATTGTGAACTTTATTAGTTTGAAAAAGTCCAAGAGGACAACATCATACGACTGAAGTGTCAACTTATGGTGTGTAAATTCAAGATGGTTGAAAACTCTTTTCTTCCATGCAGCCTTAATTTATGCTCATGTGATTATTTCACCTTGTGTGTTTTTGGTGTGAAATTAATCATAAAAGAGTGGTTGAAGTAAAACACAATTAAAGACCCAAAGGTGTGGTGTTTAGGAATGTTGTTTTGCAAGCCATCACAAAAGTGTTAGACATGTATTCACTAGGAGATTCTTAGTTAGCTTCATTTGTGAGCAAGAGTTAAGTGAGAACTACTCCAAGAGTTTCTCATTGTTTATCCTTGACGGTTTAAAAGAACCGAAACACACCTTATATCTCAATACTAGTATAATGACGAAATTCCTTGTCGCAGAGAATCTAATCTAGTTAATTCTAATGCACGTAAACACTTAAGGATACACACCACCAATAACACATACTATAACACATAATGTAGAAATATGATGGCAATCAAAAGAAGTTTGAAGTAATGCGTACCTTGTCAAGTGCTTGTAGAGATCCCTATCAAGTGATAAGCTCAAAGCGTAAAATCTTGGTTTGACGATTACGCTTGGAAACTTTAATACTCATGTATCTAAGAAGGTTTAGATAATCATATAAAAATCATAGAATATGATATTCTTAATCCTTTGTCATGTGGTTTCTATTAAGAGGTTATTATCTCTAAAATCTCTTTTCTAGGTTTAAATAAGTTTACTTGCCTTTTTTTACTTGTTGATGGTGCTTTTGAGTAAATCCTAATCCTTTTATCTCTAAACAATTTTTGACTCCTCAAACAATCTTTCAAAGATTTTGAGCTTCATCAAATTTAGCTAACATTTTTCCTTTCCTCATTTTGAATTTTTTAACTCCCAAGTTGTTTTAACTAGACATAATTTACATTCCTAGATCAGTTTCAACATTACCCCAAGTCTAGACATTTATCTTCAACCAATGATTTCCTTTTCAAAATATTCACAAAAAATTTTGAGGACTCATTGTTGAAGAGGTTTTTAGGTCATGTTATCTAAAAGTTAGACTCATTTTCTAATTTAGAAAAATCCTAAGAAAATGTGTTTAAAGAAAAAAAGTTTGGTTTCAACATGTTACCGTTGCTTGTTTTCAATAGATTGAGATCACTAATCGGATGATCATGCTTCAATCTATATCCGTGTCTTTCCATGATTCGCAAGCAAATTCTCTTTGATCATACATAACTCCCATCTTCACCTTGTACCTTCATTTAAAAACATTTAAACTAGTATACTATGTATTCTCCACTTCTAATTAAGTGTGCTATCTATAGTTTTTCTAGAAACTTCTAACTCAATATGTAAGATCAATTGATCATTTTTGACCTTGACATATTTCTTTGATGATGGTTTAACAAATTTTTCCAAATATCATTAGCCCGTTTGACAAAACTAACACTCTTTCAATATTCGACACTTGGGTAAAGCTTTATAAAATTGCATTATCTTTAGCTTAAGTGTTTTATCAAGTTTTGGATAATCATTTTGATTTTCAAAACTCGTGTTCGTTGGTTTGAAATCACCCAATAAAAATAATATGGCCAAAGGTCCTTGATCAAGTTGATCTCACATAGTTTTCAAATTTACTTTTCCATTCAAGAAAGTTTCTTTTCATATAGGCGGTGGTTTTTTGCCCCTTCTTTGAGATTTTCAAAAATCCATGGATCGATCCAAAGTTTAAAAATACAATATATTTTAAAGATCTTGATAACGTAGCTCTGATGCCAAATTGTAAGAAAACTAGAAGGGGGGTAATTAAGTTTACCGCTTTTTAGGTTATTATCTTTTAAAAACTTTCGTATAAATCAAAAATAATCTAAGATATACTTTTAAAAACAAGATGTAAGCATGGATACTATCAAAGATATGATAAAAGGTAATAAGTAGCAAGTAAGAATAATAAGAACGATCAAACCATGACGACGAGTAATTTATCGGGTTCGGTCTACAAGAACTCTATTTTCCTTGCCCTACGTCCACCGCAGCCCCCGAGTATCCAACTCGAGAGTTTAAAAGCAGGCTAGTCAACAAACTCTTTCCCCGGTGGAGAGAACCTTTAACTCCGTCGCTTACAGCGTTTAATCCGGTACATAAGCTAAATATCGAGTTCTAAGTTCAAGGTAGAACCAACCTATTCGTCGCCCTATTCCTTTTACCCGACACTAAAGCTAGAATGTCGAGTTCCTTTACCCAAGGGTAGCAAAACCATCCCCGTTTAGTCTTTTTACAAGGGACAACACTCCCCGTCCACACTAAATGTATTTTAAGGCCTAAAAATACTAACCGATCAACTCTACACCAAGAAAAGCAAATTAAAGTATAACTACCAAAGTCTATACATAACAAAGCTAACAGTCTTGCAACTTATGTTTGGAAACTTGTAACTTCTTGGATGAACTGGTGAACTCCCTTTTGCTACATAAAGAGAATCACACAATCAAATGTTACTGAGTTAGAAATGGAGGATATGGAAATAATGTCAATAAAGTGATGAGAGAGTTTCCTTGCAAGTAAGTTTGGTATTTATACCACAAACAATGCATCAGCTCTGCAGTAAACGGCGGGCACATCTCAAAAAAGGGTTCTTGGGCCGTGTAACTCAGGGTTCCGCCAGCAACTGACCACTACAAAACTTGCACACAAAGTTGTAATAAAATCCTCTCCAAGAACCAAACAAGGTCAAATCAACTTATTTCATGCCATTGACTCCAAATGTGGTAAGCTTCCAAAACATGCTGTTAAGAACCAATAGATGGTCAAAGCACATAAATTTTCATAAGATGCATATTGATGAATGTGACACTTTCTTTTAAAGAAGTAAAAAACTTATGTTATGTTAAACAAAGAAATGTAAAGTCTAGTTTATACAAGACTTAAAACTAAGTGATGATTTACTTATAAGCTAAAGTTTGTATTTGTCAATTAACAAACATAAGCAAAGAATCCGTAAATATAAATAGACGTTTTAGGCGATATTTGATTGAACGAACACTCTTTGAAGAGACTACTCCATGATGAGGTCGTTTAAAGTCTACTCATTGAAGAGTATAACTCATTGAACTCATCAGCTTCATGATTTCTAAAACACCGCTATTTGAGTTAGGGAGGTTCAGTGACTTAATGAGTGTACACTCCGTACCTTCAAGCCCATTTTCAAGGACAACTTTAACCCTTAATTGCACTAAATTTCTAACAATCCTCCCTAATTTAGTATGATTTCTTTACATGAGATTAAACAATAAAACAAAACTTATTCAAAATATCTTGATAATTGAATTTTCATTTTAGTACATAACACATTCCAAATATCCTAGAACCGGGGTGTTCTAATAATTGAACACTTCAACCCATTTGAATAACTGAAGATAACATACACACAAGTTTTCAAATACTTTAAAGCTATCATGAGACTATACAAGTCATATATCCATATCCATTCATGAATATTTTCAAAGCAAAAAGTGCAAAGCTTTCTTAAAGCGCAAAAACTTCACATTTATATAGGTAGTTCATTTTACTCATTGTAACCATTCTCAATTTATGAGGTCATTGATGTGTCGTTGTGTGTAGGTAATTATTATTATCAAGTTTTACTATTTACATTTTGTTGACTTTACCTACAACAAACATTAATGGGCAGTTACCCGGTCGATGCTAGGTTAGTTGGTAAGTATGGTGTCGATCACTGAGTGGAACGTTAATACTTAAATCCATCAGTATTTTAATTATCTAAGTTAGTCTAATTAAACATAATTCTAATGCAGCAAAAGGGTTTTCAGCCTGAGAGACTGCCACGAGGTTTAGATTTAATAAAACTGTAAATGTAAATTAGATAGATAACACACGCAAGTAGAAACACAAATTATAAAGAAGAGGTCAAGTCGAGAGTAAGAAAACCGTATTAACCAAGTTAATCATATAAGATACCAGATTTGTCTAATTGCTATAATGATGATACTCACTTCGTTGGTGGATTTCTAACGTAGGATATGCGGTACTTCTTCCTAAACCCTAGGTTTACTATTTAAGTTTCAAACAGATTAATCCTGTCATGATTAATCGAAACCCGCATAAAATATAACTTATAGATTATAATTTATCATTTAACCCACGAGGGCTTACATTAACATTTTTGCCCTAACTTCATTACTAGTAGCCTAATGGTCATAGCACTACTGATCTAGTTGTAAAGCCAAGTAATATGTGATCTTCCCGAAATAATGCTTAGCATCCACTTTACACCTATGGTGAGTTTAGGACTTACTGAATAATGCAAGAATCAGTTGAATGAATAATCACATTCACATAAACATGAATGAAGTAATAAACATAATCAATACGCAATGAATGAGTAAGCAATCCAAATAAACAAATAAAAACATTAAATAATCATAAACATGGCTAATACCTATAGGTATTAGCCCATAATCTAAGTGATAATACAAGCTACCATGTTCAGAAAGATTCAAGTATAAATCAAAAAGGAAAAATACGCTAACCGAACGATTAAGGAAATTCTCCTATGGAATTATGGCACTAGCAGGACCTTCTTGGTCTTCTTTAGCCTCTGGTTTTGTACTTGGTGGTTAAAAGCTCTCTGAAAACCGGACTTTAGGTTTTCTATTTATACTTTTCTTATACGGTCGATACGGTGTATCAGATTTATACAATACAGCGTATCGAGGTAACTTCGCTTGGGGTCCAAGATTATTATATTCCAGAATATTCGTACACCGCCTTCCTGATACGGCATATCATAAAGATCAATACGGCGTAACAGGTTTTCTTTATCTTGGATATCTGGTGAAGTCTTTGAAATGGATACGATGTATCTTCATAATGTCATACAGCGTATATGGACTAAAACAAGCTCGTTTTTCTTGTTGACCAAAGTTTCATATACGGCATATCCAATATTTAGATACGGCGTATTCTTCAAAGTCAGGCAATGGTCTTGATAATCGTCCAAGTCTTGGTATACGGCGTATCTGCCTAGAATGATACGGCGTATTCTTGTCTGTTTAGTGGACTTTCTCGAACTTGATCCATTTTGCTTCAAAACACGTCCTTTATTGCTAACTTTCACCAACTACTTGATAATAACTGAGATTGAAACATTTAAGCAATTAAGTATGAAATCTTATATAAAATGATATAAAACAAGCAATATACATAGGATAAATGATGCTATAAACATGACCTTATTTGATGTCATCAAATATCCCCCACTTAAACTTTACTTGTCCTCAAGTAAACCTTAGATAAAACTTATGAAAATGTATCATAAACATTTGTCTAGGATTTTTCTAGTTAAACATTTATTCGTTTAATCTCAAGTGTACAACCAAACACCTCACGAAATAGGAAAATTATATCACTTATATCACTCAACTAATCTATGTGGAAACATTTAGTATGAAGAATAAAGCCATAGTTTCTGTGTTTGGGCTGCAAATCGACACACACAGCAAGAAGAAATATGGCAGCTAGTTAAGTTAGTTAGTCGGTTAGAAACAGTTAGAAAAGTTAGTTAATAAGTAGTTATATGTGAAAGGGACATGATTGTTCACAAGAACCAAGCAACACAACCCTTCACTTGTGTCATTTCATTATGTATATATAGGGATCAAATTCTGTAACAGAAAGTTAACCCTTTTCAGTTTTTAATATCAGTTTCATAAAGGGTTCAACCAATCTCTCTTGTTTGCCTTTATTGATTCTTGTATGAATGATACGCATGGATGTTTGTTTAATCATAACGATCCTGGAAGATGGAGATTAAAGACCTGTGAATAAAGGATACACATCTCCACCACTAAAGCTAAGTAGTAATAAGTCTAAAAGGGTAAATTGGGTTAATATGATAAGGCTTAAGGGTTTTGGAAAACTAGAAGGGGGGGGGATTGCAACACGCACTACGTTTTAAATTTAGTCTAAAAGGGTAAATCGTTAAATTTAGTCTAAAAGGGTAAATTGGCTTAAGGATTGCAACACGCACTACGTTTTACCTCTCGAGGGATCTCGAGAAGCTTGCAATCCCCACCAGGCAGTGTACCTGACCGATGTAGTATAGTGTAGTGGCAAGTACCGGGGGATTGATCGTTCTCTCNNNNATATGTTATGTGTTGTGTGATATATCCTTGTGCCTTGTTTTCTTTCAACATGATCCGGCTAATCTTACTTTGCTGACTTTGCTTCCGATCTAATGAACCTAGACTATTGATTCATCATCGTGATGTGTTGTTTGTGACTCGCGCGCCGCTGGGTGAATGTGTCGTCCAGATCTACAGTCTCTTAGACTTTGAGAAAACTGGCTAACTCCTATACGGTAACAAGCTTGAACAGGTTAAGAAACGTGAATCGTTGTGCGTTACATCGATTTGTAGGTAGTAAAATTTCCAAATGCACATAGTTTGCTACCTCGTGGGCTCATGCAATAGGATGCTGAACGTATCGTCATAGAGTGAGGTAGGAACCTTATAGAGGCTTATGGAATTGAACGCAACTTCCTACGACTGTTTAGGAATACCACCCCGTCATTCCACAGCAAATCAACATACTAATCTACATGGTAAACCGACTAGTTAGGGAGTTATGAAATCTAAGTAAACACCCACTCGCTCCCACCACATTGCCCGTTTGTCTCAAAACCTACAAAAATACAAAAAATATGAAGTAGTACTGACGCCACCAGCTTACACTGGGCCCTACCGATTTCTGACTACGCAGAACTAAACCTTCCCAACCTCTCTCCCAAACAAGACGAATTTCTACTGCTTTCATGTAAAACATAAACACAACAGAGTCTGTCCTCCACCCTTTCAGACCCCGAGATTAGAGTAGACTCTCGTTCTGAGCCTCAACCGACACACTATTCTCGCGGAGAACGCAGTATGTGAAACCTTTGGATGTTGAGATATAGATAATGCAATTTAGTATGAAAAGAAATAAATACGAAAATAGTAAAGAGTGAAAAGGATAAAAGCGTGACACAATGATTTATAGTGGTTCGGCTACAAGTACACCTTCGTTGCCCTACTCTACTCCCCGAGTACCCAATTCGAGAGTTCTTACACTATGTCAACAAGCTCCTTTAACCGGCGGAGAAACCTCACAATGTCGCTTACACTTTTTCATGTACTAAGCTAAATATCGGGTCCTTTAAACGGAAGAACCAATCCAATCACAGCTACACAACTATCACAACTACTTTATGAATACAAGAAGATGTATCAACAACAAGAAACAACTAAGTGGTCCTGAGGTGATGACGAAGCCAAACAAACTCTTCTCTTGAAGAATGGATGACTCGTATGCAAGAAATGTGATCTCGTCTTGTAAGAAGAACCTTAAGAAACATAAGAAGAAAGCTACAAGAATGATCCTTAGATCTGAGGGTAGAGAGATATAAGAATGAGAGAAGAGATATACAAAATGGTTCACTGTTCAGCCGGTTCCACTGGATCCCTTATCAGAGGGATCCGGTCAGTGTAATCCAAGGGATCCGGCAACTGGGTCAGTCCAGTCCGGATTTTGGGTTACAATTCTGGGTATTGGGTTATGGGTTATGGACTATGGGTCATGGGTACCCAACATGATGTCATGCATGATGCAAAGCATACTTTGGGTTATGGACTTTGGGTCATGGGTCATGGACTTTGGGTCATTGGTCATGGACTTTACCGAACTTGATGTCATGCATGATGCAATGAGCATGTGCCATGGGTTTTGGGTCATGGGTCATGGGTTATGGGTTTTGGATTACCCAACACATTTACATACATTTTTTATTATTACAAACAAATACACGACTAAACAAATGTAAGTAAGTAATAAAAGCAAATGTAGTAACATGTAATCTTTAGATTTGTATGTCATATCATTTTATGGTTGTTATCAACAAAACTTAAAGAGATCGAGAAATATTAATAAACGTTTTTACGAATTATTTGTATTAACAAGGTTCATCATTCTTTTCAATCTCTATCGATAATATTATTCTAGAAAAGGCGACAAAAACACGAATACATGATTGTAACGACGACCACGATATCCGTGATTGCTCAATTCCCTAACTCGATTAAGCTAAAGATAGGACTAGGTAATCTTTACCAATAATATTATATCAAAAAGGGCGACAAAATCATGAATACATAATCGTAACGACGACTATGATACTCGAGATTGCACGATTCCCTAATCTCAATAAATCAAAGGTTTGGATGAAGAATGATATAAGGTTTAGGCATGGGAAACATATATATTTGGTGTAAAATAAAATAACAAACAGATGAATTAAGTCCAAATAATAAACAAAAATGTGGTTAATTACTTCCCGACCATTCCCTAAGGCAAAGGTTGGAGGCTTGCATACTGCCCATTTGGATGTCATTGTGGGCTCGAATCACTAACTACTAACTTGCAATTCTAATTTTTTTTAAGGCGTCTAAGGGGGCGTTTTTCATTGCGTTTTCAACTAATTATTTAATTATTGCATTTTGAAAACGCAAATAAGTTAAATTTAGTGTTTGGCAAAGGAAAGTTGAAAAGTAATTATTTGCGATTTGAGGAGTCCAAAACTGCATTTTGTAAAAGCACCTTGCTACATGCTTTTTGAAAACGTGACTTTCCTCTTGTTATCAATTCACCATATCGTCCTCAAATACAACACTTATTTGTATTTTCTCGTCTTGGTGTATTACCACATAAGGGCAGCAATCGAGTCGTGTTCGTGTTGACCTATTCGGGTTCGCTGGTTAGTATAACCTCTACCCAAACACGACCCATTTCGTGTCAAGAAACTCAACCCTAACCCAGACATGCACAACACGCGTCAACCATTTGTGACACTTTTAATCTGTTTAAGTAAATAGTTCAAGGAGTGAATAAGGTTATTGGTTTTTTGATTTAACTAGTTTAATGCAAAAATAATATAAAGATCTAAAATATAATAAAAATAACATACAAATAACTATACGACAATTTCAATGATATTTGAGTTATAAGCGTCAATTTGAATGATACCAGGTTATTTATTTTATTTTTAGAAGCTTGTATACTTAAACGGGCTCACGCGTTGACCATTTTAATATTTACTCAACCCAAACACGACCTGTTTATTAAACGGGTTGACCTAGGGATGGCAAAAGCACCCGAAACCGACGGGGAAAACCGAAACCCGAACCGGTTGGGTCGGGTTCGGGGGCGGGTTGGCGGGTTTGGATGCGGGTTTGGGTATTGATATAATTTTTTAGCCGGGTACGGTGTTCTGGGTACGGGTTCGGGTAATACCCGCCCGATTACCCGTACCCGTACCCGTATCCGCTTACCCGAATCTATATCCACTTTATTGATATTATAATTAACTAGAATATATATACATTATATATAATTTCTTCCATTATATTTTTTTATATACGTATATCTCTTAAATAACATATTTTATTCTGTACATGAATTATCCAAATGGATTAAATCTTTTGATACGATATTCATTTTCTTTAACTTTAAAAAAAATAATATATTATGGTGTTTTCCTTTGTTTTTTCGGTGGATTTTAGTGTGACTTAATATTAATACCGTCATTTTGTCCATATGATATTTAATTGGGGATAACCGAAACCCGCGGGGAAAACCCGAAAAACTGATGGATTTTATAAACGGGTACCCATCGGGTTTTGAGGCGGGTTTGGGTATGGATTTCATAAACGGGTACGGGTACGGGTTCACTAAAACCCGACCCAAACCCGACCCGTTGCCATCCCTAGGTTGACCTGCTTTTTACCCAAACCTGTTTATCCTCAATCCACTGTTTAACTTCGTGTCGGGTTCATGTCGTTTATCGTGTCGTGTCCACCGGTGAAGACTAGTCATTCAATTAGTTTTTTTTGTTTTTTTTTTACACAAATAGTACAACAATTATTTAATAAAATTTAACATACAAATTGCTTATAATAACTTTATAACCAGTGTCCAAATTGTTTATACAACTTCGAAGAAACACAAAAGCGAAACAAGTAAAGAGGTTATAATGCTTCAAAATAAAAGTCTAAACATTGCATAAGAATTTATAAAACTGAATAATGTATAAGAATGCCCATAATGGTCATTTTACATGTTAAGTCATAAATAATCTAATTAGCTAAACACTTTAAAAATTGATTAACTGAACTGCGATATCAAACAAAATAATCAAATCCAAACACTATATTTCGTAATCACGTTTTGTAACAGCTGATTATTTGATTATACATGTTTAAAACGCATAATCTATTTTGAATAAGCAATCCCAAACATCTTCTAATACACTTGGGATTGCAAAATAGTATGGGAAAGAGTGATGACGAAACTTGTGAATTCGTAAGTAAAAAGGGGATATAACGGTAATTGCCACATGTTTTTTCGTTTACAAAGCTAGTTGAAGTAGCATGCAAATAATTAACATCCAGGTTGCAAGAAATGGTTGGCAAACATGTCCTAGCTAGACAGGCTAGTGATAACTAGAAATATGCATCAATATGAACTATGTAATAATAAGCTGCCATCAGCATTGATTTACATAATCAAATTTTAATCTTTCCGAATTACAAGCAATGATATCTACGTACAATACGCACTGAACATTTCATTCGAAGCGGAATGCAATAGTTTTAGAAGCTCTTGTGTGATAGATTATACAGTTATTTTACAAATATCAGGCATATCACAACAGCCTGCAAAAATATAGAGTACATAATAATTGCATATAAACAAGCTTCAGTAGAATTAATACAAGATAGCTCAAAGTTTCCGTGGTCATGTTTGAACCATATGGCCAAAGCGTCTCCCACATCTTCAGCATCACAGTTCAAACAATCTAGTCCGTATCATTTGTGTCCAAAAGAAGTGGAAACTCATCATAGTGCTATGAGCCGCCTAGTTCTTGTGCTACACTTCCTTAACGGCTTCCCACACAATCCACTATTCCCTTCAAAACTCTCCTTACCGAACCCCCCTAAACCACTCGGAATACTCCCATTCAACTCATTATTCGCTACAGAAAACCTAGTCAACCGCCTTAGATTTGTCAGACTATTTGGTATTCCACCACTCAACTTATTACCCGACAAGACAACAGTATTCAAAAAAGTACAATTACCAAGACCGTCAGGGATCACACCAGTCAATTCATTATCTGATAAATCCAAACTTACTAAATAAGGCAACCAAACACATAAGTCATTCGGTATCGAACCCGTAAGCTTATTACCTGACAAATCTAAGTTCTGCAAGCTCTCACACTGCTTCAAATCCTTCGGCACACCTCCCTCGAGCCCGAAATCGCCTAAATTAAGCGTAATTATCCTATTCTGTTGATCGTTCCAGCACGTGACTCCGTTAAAATTGCAGATAAATCCGATACTACTGTTTGAGAAGTTCCATGTGGCAAGTGATTGTCGTGGATCGTTGAGTGAGGACTTGACGCCACGTAAACACTGCACGTCATCTTCGCCGCTAACTAAGGTCAAGAGCAACGTGAGTAAGATGATGAGATTCATGAAGCTAGGTTTTATTTGGTTTGACATGGAAGATGTTTGTTTGATTGGCGGGTTTAAGATGAAAAAATGGGTGGAATTCAACACGGTTAGAGTGTGGGACCGTTGGAATCAAATTAAGAATTGGCTTCTACTGTAGTCGTTGTTTTGTTTTTCTATTCAAAGGTTTGAATGTTTAGGTATTTTTAATTAATTGGTTTTATATTTAATGAAATCATTATGTATGTAAAGTGTGTGCATGAATGATAAAATATGTAAAGTGTGTGTATGAATGATGATACGTATTTGTCAAAGATAAGCATGATGCTAAAGTATCGAAAAACAAAAGATTTTTTTTTTTTTAAATTCTTAGAGAAGGGTTGGTTTTTCCTCTTTAAGGAAGAATTGATAATTTTGAAAATCTGTTTACTTTTTAACAAAATAAAAAGATGTTTAAAATGTAGCTATTTTCAAACATTTTTCCTTTTATAATCAACTTATTTTTTTTTCATATTGGACGTTCATACGTTTTTATCCGTTTGTTTACATTTTTGTACGTTTTATATGTTTTCATTCATTTTCTTTTTTCTTCTTTTCGTTTTTATCCCTTTTATACGTTATTACACGCTTTATATTTTTTCATCTGTTCTCGTCCGGTTTCATCCGTTTTTGTATGCTTTTGTATGTTTTAATATGTTTTCATCCATTTTCATTTTTTATCCGCTTTCATTCGTTTTTGTATCCTTTTGTATGTTTTAATATGTTCTCGTCCGGTTTTCATTCGTTTTCATCCGTTTTATACATTTTTATCCGTTTTTATACGCTTGTTTACGTTTTTGTACGGTTTTATATGTTTTCATCCATTTTCTTATTTTTCGTTTTGATCCATTTTATACATTTTTACACGTTTTATACGTTTTCATCCGTTCTCGTCCGGTTTCATCCATTTGTGTATGCTTTTGTACGTTTTTATACATTTTCATCCGTTTTCATTTGATTTTATCCGTTCTATACGCTTTCATTCATTTTTATATGTTTTCATCCGTTTTCATCGTTTCATACGTTTTTATACATTTTATCTGTTTTCATTCATTTTTGTCCATTTTTCTACATTTTCATTTGTATACGTTTACATCCGTTTTATACGTTTTTGTACGTTTTATGCGTGTTTATACGTTTTCATCCGTTGTACGTTTTTGTACGATTTTATGCATTTTTGTATGTTTTTATATGGTTGAATACGAACAAAAACGTACAAAATGTAAACGGATAAAACATATAAAAATGTACAAAAAACGTATAAACACACAAAACGTATAAAAACGCATAAAATAGGATGAAAACAGATGAAAATGTATATTAAAAATGGATGAACACGAATGAAAACATATAAAACCGAATGAAAACAAATAAAAACGTATAATAACAGATGAAAACAGTTAAAACGAATGAAAATGGTTAAAAACGGATGAAAACGATTAAAAACGAATGAAAGCAGATAAAACAGGATTAAAACATATAAAAACGGATAAAAACGTATGAAAACGTATAAACCAAAAAAATTAAAAATAATTACAAATGGCCGTTAGAATGATCAGTGGAGGATGGCACGAGAGATTATGGTTAGAATGGTGTATCTTTTATATTTTGTAGATCCCGTCTATTTTGTTTGAGAAAAAAAAAGTGAGAAAAGTGGAACGGGCTTTTCAATTTTTTAGTTAAAATTTAAAGAATGAGAATTTCAGTTTTTTTGAAAATTATTGGAAAAAAATGTAACTAAACGGATTTTCAATTTTCCCCTTATCATGTGAAAATTTGCACCAACTAAACGACCCCTAAAGTTATAAAAAGAAAAGCATAAACAATTACATCTGATAAACGTAATGAAAATATATGCAATCTTCTTGAATTATTTCTTGTAGAAATCTTTTCAATGACTTATGTAAGGCTAGATGGAGTGGTGGGTGACCACTTACAACAAAACCCTTCTTCACTAGGTGAGGCCCAAAACTGTCACCTTGTGTCGCGCCAGGAAGAGGAAAAAAGAGAGTGAAAGGTAACTCGGTGGCCCCGTTTGTGTTTTAATATATTTTATTTGGTTTGTGAGTGTGTGTGGAGGGTATTTAGTGCGGTATATTTGTAAAATGAGTAGTTTAATAAAATATGAAGAGTTGTGTGACCACTACCAACTTATGAAGGCATAAACCCTTGACTTACCCACGTAACTTTTGGGTTCGTAATTCACCAAAGTTACGAATCCAAGTAACTTTCAATAGTTACTTGGGTTCTTGGTTTAAATCTCAATAATTAAACTAGGATGAATTACATATAATTTGCAAAAACAAAGCTTGTTGGTGTTAAAATTGAAAGTAAGATGTGTTTATGATATTTTTCTGGTTTTATTGAGTTCTCATTTTTGAAGCACTTGAATAGCATATATGAGTTGTATTCTTGTCAATGGACAACATGATATTTGCATTTATAAAACATTATTTTTACAATGTCATTTTTGTTTTAATATATGTTGTAAGATGATTCTTATCTTGTTGTTATACGTCGATGTCATAACCATTTTTGGTATAACATTGGTTGCGAATAAATTTAGTTATACGGTACCTATCACTGCAACACGCGGGTACCTAGTTAGTGAATGATAGCCAGTTAAAATCATTAAGAGCTGAACTAATGATGACTCGGACCTATGACAACTGATAGTTCAAGGTCAGAGTCTATATCTTCTTCAGCAACCAAGGAGGAATCTGACTGAGCTTGTTTATTTTTTCTTAATGTAATTAAGTATGTAAGAAGAAGTCATTATGCTCACTTACTACTGATTAGATTAGGCTATTTGTATATTAAAATAGGGGGGGATAGNGTTCTTAAGCTAAAAGTACAACTAACTAAAACATATTTTCTAACATTAAATGTAATTACAAGTTCTTAAGCTTAAAATACAAATAATTAAAACACATTTTCTAACATTAAATACAATCTTTAAATAGAAATACTTAAAATTCAACATTACAAATTCTTAAGCTAAAAGTACAACTAATTAAAACACATTTACTAACATTAATTAACTGGTTAATAATTATAATTAATGCAGTTATTAAAACACCCCTTACATAAGAAATACAAATTATTAAGCATATTGTACAACCAACTTAAACACAATTCCTGCATTAAATGTCACTAATACAAATAATAGAGCATATTATACAAATATTCACGCCCGAACGGGCAACGGGCCAAATGGGCTCGAGCCTGAACAGGCACGGGCGGCTCGAGCCCGAACAAGCATTGCCTTTTGATATAGTTAACATTTATTTTAGGGTATCCGCCGCTGCATCGCGCGGGTACCCTACTAGTAATATTAATCGGTTTAATGTTATTATTAAGCAAACGTTGTTATATAGCCAAATTAATAAAGTCGGCCGAAATATCATAGGATGACTCATTTTGTTTACAAAGTTGGTCCCTCAACTATTTTTTTTCTTTTGCTATAAGCAGATTAAGAAAAGCAATCATACTATGTGCTTTGGAATATTTTGTAGAGTAACATTTAAGATACAAAGCTTGGTTACCACAATCTGTTATTATCTGCAGATTTTTCAAGCGCTACTTTTTCTAACGGTGCTAAAAGAAACTTTAGGTTTTAGGTGGTAGGGGTGTCCATGGTACTGGAAACGTCCCGAAAGAACCGAGAACCGAAAGTATGGAAAAAGTGGAACCAAGAACCGTCCCAAGTTCTTCGGTACGGTTCCGGTACGGGAATTTCGGTACTTTCCCACAAGAACCGAAGTGTTTAAATAATTTATTTTTTTTCATCGTTGATCATTCATAAAGACATGCTAATAATGCTATAAAAATACAAATAAACACAAAAATACAAATACTTGTTTACTACATATTCGAGATAAGCTTACGTTAGTGATTTCGAGGTAAACTTACTTTCATGTTGATGAATGATGATGATGATGATGAGATCTTTGAATTGATTAAAAGTTAGAGTTTTATTTTTATTATGTGTTTTTAAGTTTTAGATTTTTTATGTTACAGCTTAATAACGAATAGGGTTTTTTTGTTTTTTTTTTTTTTTTTTTTTTTTTTTTTTTTTTTTCTTAAAAGGCTACACACATTACAAAATGTCCCAAATAAACCCTATAAAATTTCATATTTTCAAAGTGTTCGGTTCTTTCGGGAGAGAACCGGAACCGGACGGTTTCGACCCGAACAGTCCCGAGAACCGAAATTTTGGAATTTTAGGAACCAAGAACCGTACCATGGTTCTAATATACGGTCCGGTTCCGGTACGGTTCCTCGGTTCTTTTGGTTCCTCGGTTCTTTTGGACACCCCTATTAGGTGGTGTTTGGGTAACAATTTAAAGGGTCTTAATTGAAAAATAGGTAAGTTAATTAACCACAGGGATGTTTGTTTAGTGTTTAAAAGTAACGTATGACCTCCTAGAAAAAGTCAGGGAGATGAGGGTCTCCATATTAAATCCATCCCTCTTATCCTAATTTTACATATTTACCCTCCCACTTCTTAACCTCCAATCTCACGTAACATGTTTTTAGGGCGCCAAATCCCGCTAGTATTTTTACCGCCAATCCTCCACACCATGCTCTATATATTTTTACTGAAAACTGTCAATAACCATTTGCAATCAATCTACAGCAGGTATGTATTCTTCGTCTTTCTTTTGTTTTTTTATTATAAAGATCTTTATGTAGTTGTTTCATTGTTATGCTTACTAGTTATAATACCCGCGCACGCGCGGGGTTTTTGTTAAAATTTTTTTGAAATGATATATTCGCGCACGCGTGGGTTTTTTTTTTAATTTTTTTTTTGAATGATATATTTTTATTTATTAAAAAATAAATAATTTAATCTTTAAATTTGTTTTGTTGATATACTACATAAGTAGAAAATAAACACAAAAAATAAAGATAAGATGCAACTAACGATAGGATTAAAATTTTTAAATGATTATCTTTAATAAGAAAAAATTATAATTAAAATATTACTTAATAAGGGAAGGTTGAGTTTTTCAAAATAGAAAAGTCTCCACTTGGGGTTTTGTTTTATTATATAAAAGATTACTGTGAGTACATACCTGCTGTAGATTGAT